>PVKV010039416.1:0-13071 GCA_004027835.1 Alouatta palliata | reverse complement strand
ATCTCGGCTCACCGCAACCTCCGCCTCCTGGGTTCAAGCAATTCTCCTGCCTCAGCCTCCCGAGTAGCTGGGACTACAGGCACGTGCCACCATGCCCAGCTAATGTTTGTATTTTTAGTAGAGACGGGGTTTCACCATGTTGACCAGGATGGTCTCGATCTCTTGACCTCGTGATCCACCCGCCTCGGCCTCCCAAAGTGCTGGGATTATAGGCGTGAGCCACCGCGCCCGGCCGGAGGATCCTATTTTTATTAGAACCTTTCTTGCACTGTGTCCCACCTTTTACTGTCTCTACTGGATTTTCTTGACCCCGTGTTGACCTGTGTCCAAAGTACACCCCATGTATCAGAGAAACAGAACCAATATGACACACAGCCAGCCTACCCTACACTCAATGCCTTTGTTTTAGGAAACTGACTCATGCGATTGTGGGGGTTTGTTAGTCTGAAATCTGAAGGACAGGCTAGCGAGATAGAAAATCAGGTAGGAATTGATGCTTCAGTCTTGAGTCTGAAATTTGTAGGGCAGACTGGTTGAGTAGAAGCCCAGGCAGAATTTTTTTTTTTTAATTTAAAGAAAAAATGTATTGAAGATCTGAAAAACAATTCCTAAAAGACTGAATTTTCCAGAAAACTAGCTACACAATGCATTGTATCTATCATGTTAAAATGTGCATCAGACACAAATACAAAAACCATGAAACAAGCCACCATTCTTCAACAGTTTGAGCAAAGATAAAATGCCTAAGTAACAACATGGATGACTTGCAAAGGATGGGCTCTTTACTTTAAGCACCATTTAAAAAAAAAAAAAAGGAGCACAAATGGATGCGTGTGTTCAGTTATATACACTGAATTGAAACTTTGGCACTAGGAATCAGAGCATTTTGTCACATAGCATTAACACGTATTATAAAAGTGCTTAGTGTCAAAGGAATGGAACCACCAGCATTCAAAAGCAGCTTTGTCAGCTAGGCAATGAAACACTCTACAGCATATCCCTCTGTTGTCCATCATTGAATACACTGGCAGCAACTTTAAAATGAAAAAAAAAAAAAGAAAAGAAAACAGGAGCTATTACCCCTTTTATTTTCTCTGTTTAAAACCAAACAGAAAACAAACATCGTTATATACTAACATCTTCAAAGCACGTTGTTTGTACAAGAGATAGACTAAGAGCAAAAATGTGTTTACGGAGATCCAGACGTAAGTGACTGAGAGCGCCTCTCACACGGCTTTCCGATGGTACTCAGGAGGGGCCACTTCATAATCACTGGCACTAAACAAAGTTGCAGAATTCTTTGCCAGGTACTTTAGGAAATCGTGAAGATAATGCAGTAATAAAGCATGGCTCTTCTCATCCAGAGGTGTATAGGCCAACATTGCTCCAATTGGTACAAATAATCTCAGTAGATGTGGCGCTCCATACACCTGGGACACGGGTGCATCAGGGTGATCTGCAAGAGTTTCAGCATTCTGTGGTCTCTCAGATTTGTAGAGTAGCTGGGCACCCAACATTACATTGAAGTATTCTTTTATCCCTGCCACAACTTCATTAACCGCATACTCCTTATTATCTGTGTTTCCACGAGATTTCTTGTAATTTGCATAATCCTCAAAAATGGAATCCATATTCTTCTCGGCAGGAAGACAAAAGAGCTGCTTTTGCCTGGTAATTAAGTCCCAGTCATCAACAAGCCACGGTTTTAGTTCTTCAGGAATCTTCACTTTAACTTCAACTCTGTTCATGAATGTTTCCTCATTTTCAACAGTAGGATCTACCTGGGCCCTTTTCTTCCGAGGAGGCTGAGGGGTCTCACTGGTACTGCCACTGTCTCCATTTCCAGGTGTTTTCTGTTTGTTCTTTTTTGTTTTCACTTGAACATTTTTCTGTTGCAGACCAGATGTCTTCTTTCCTGGGGCAGCCCCTCTCATCTCCCCTCTGCATACTGCTCCTGATTGGCTTTTTGAAGTTCTCGCTGTTTCTGCAATATGTGTCCACATATTTGAGTACTCGGCTCTCCAGAACCCAGTCATCCCAATTTTTATTCCAACCACTGTAATGTATGAAGTATTTCACTTGTTTGTCCTTTATGGCAACCTTTACACACTTTGCTTCATACAGAAGAGGCCCATGAAAGCACAGCACTCGCTCACCCTCCTGGAATTTAGGCTTCGGGTCCTGCTTCGACACCATTTATAAGTCATTCGCCGCCCAGGCAGAATTTTATGCTGCACTTCTTTTTCTCTAGGAAACCCATTTTACTCTTTAGGCCTTCAACTGATTAGATGAGGCCCACCCATCTCCTTTGCTTTCAGTCAACTGATCGTAGATGTCAACCACATCTACAAAATACCTTCACACAACTTCTGCATTAGTACTTGATTAAGTAGCTCGGTATTATAGCTTAGCCCAGTTAACACATAAGGCTAACCACAACACCTAACATAAAAACAATTACAAAAATAACAATGTGCCAAATGTAAGGCTAAGCACTTCAAATGGACCATATTATTTAATACAACAAACCCAAGAGGTAAGTAGTATTATTAATCCCATTGTACAGACAGGGAAACTGAGGGTTAGAGTAGGTAAGCAATTTGCTTAAAGTCACACAATGAGTGAGGCATTGAGTCAGTACTCAAACTTAAGTCTGTCTAATTCCTGAGAAGTTCATGTTCTAGGAAGTTCTTTATATCTAATAGTCTCCTGTGCTTAGTTCTCAAATCTCTAGCAAAATCACTGAAACTGCCTCAAAGCTGAGAGCCACAGCCTGAGAGTAACCAACACACTGTGATTCTTAGTTCTAGTTCTCAGCCTGCAAGACCACATGAGCTTCCAGAGAAATAGCCCAGACGATTTGCAACAGGATGGTTAAGCAACATAGGAATGGAAGGCAGGTAGGCAAGCCTAACCACTTACTCTGCTTTTGAAAGCAACACCCACAGATGGAAGTTTCCACTCTCCCTTTCGACTTATCTAACATTGCCTAGATTCATCACCTACCATACTGTTAAGATTTTGAAGACGGACTCTCTTAATTCCTAACATTTTAATCGCTAAATCCTTCAAGTTTGCCTTTGGGAGCCTCCTTATTTTTCTATTTGTTTTTTTCTCTTTTTATCATTTTCAGAAGCCCATTGTCCCATACTTTCTCCTTCCTAATTTCATTCAAAGCCTTTCCTTTTAGGAAAAGAATGTTTAAAATTATTCACTCCATGGTGTGAATAATTATTCATTACAAGGTTATCTTTCCTAGCAGCATTTACATTTACACTTCAGTAAAACCTTCATTTAGATGACTAGATTTCTAATTATGGAATATTAGGCATTAGCCAAGGAGGCATTTAGTAGTCGTGAAACCTTCCAGTTGAGGTTGGTCTAAGAAATTCCTTGTTATCACTGCCTGCCTTGTTTATGTCTAACCCTGTTCAGAAGAAACTCTCTTTGTGTTCAAGTACTGACACTTTCCCCATATCCATTTCAAGAGATAAGCCTGAAACCAAGATGATAGTGAAATAATAGGGTAGGATTTAGGCTTATATGTTGCTGTGGTTTGAATGTCAGTTTTAAAATTCATGGTGAAATTCAATTCTCAGCTGGGCATGGTGGGTCATGTCCGTAATCTCAGCACTTTGGGAGGCCAAGGCAGGCAGATCACTTGAACCCAGAAGTTTGAGACCAGCCTGGGCAACATGGCAAAAACCTATCCCTACAAAAAATACGTAAATTTGCAGGGTGTGGTAGCACACACCTGTAGTCCAAGCTACTTGGAAGGCTGAGGTGGGAGGATTGCTTGAGCCTGGGAGCTCAAGGCTGCAGTGAGCAGAGATCACTCCACTGCACTCCAGCCTTGGCAACGCAAGACTGTCTCAAAAAGTAAATAAATAAATAAAATAAATAAATTTGTCAGCTTCCCTTTAAAATAAATATTTTTTAAAATGCAATTTAATTATCATTGTAACAGTATTAAGAGGTGGGACCTTTAAGAGGTGATTAGAATCCTCTCCTTGACTTTTGAGAGCTTGATTATTATATATCTTGGGTTAGACTTATTTAGATTGAATCTGGTTAGGGATTTTTTTACTTTCCTGTAAGATATTTGTATCTTTCTCTAGATTTGAGAAGTTTTTGTTATCTCTTTGAAGATGCTTTCTACTCCTTTTTTAAAAAAATGGGGTTTCACTATGTTGGTCAGGCTGGTCTTGAACTCCCGACCTCAGGTGATCTGCCTGCCTTGGCCTCCAAAGTGCTTGGATTACAGGCGTGAGCCACTACGCCCGGCCACCTTTGGCATTTTCAAGAACCTCTTGAACTCCAACAACCTACATAGTATTGGCATAAAAACAAATAGCCCAATGGAGCAAAACCGAAAGCCCAGAAATATGCATCTATAGTCAACCGATTTTCAACAAAGGTGCCCAGCACACAAACTAGAGAAAGAACGGTTTCTTCAATAAAGGGTGCTGGGAAAACTGGCTATCCACATGCAGAAGAATGAAACTAGACCTTTATCTCTCACCATAGGCAAAAATTAACTCAAAATGGATTACAGACTTAAATGTAAGACTCAGAATGACAAACCGCTAGAAGAAAACACAGGGGGAAGCTCTGTGATATGTGGTCCAGGCAAGGATTTTTTTTTTTTTTTTTTTTTTGTATAAAACCTCAAAAGCACAGACAACAAAATCTAATGTAGACAAATGGGATTACATCAAACTCAAAAGCTTCTGCACAGCAAAAGAAACAATCAACAGACCGGGCACAGTGGCTCACGCCTGTAATCCCAGCACTTTGGGAGGCCAAAGTGGGTAGGCCACCTGAGGTCAGGAATTCGAGTCCAGCCCGACCAATATGGTGAAACCTTGTCTCTACTAAAAATACAAAAATTAGCTGGACGTGTTAGTGGGTGCCTGTATTCCCAGCTACTGAGGAGGCTGAGACAGGAAAATCGCTTGAACCAGGGAGGCAGAGGTTGCAGTGAGTCAAGATCATGCCACTGTACTCCAGCCTGGGCAACAGAGTGAGACTTCATCTCTTTTTTTTTTTTTTTTTGCCGCTACAAAGCAGAGGCTTCATCTCAATTAAAAAAAACAATAATAAATCAACAGAGCAAAGAGATAACCTACAGAATGGGAAACTACGTTAACAAACTATGCATCTCACAAGGGGTAATAACCCAAATACGTAAGGAACCCAAAGAACTCAGCAGCAACAACAACAAACAGCAAACAAATCATCTGATTTTAAAATGGGCAAGAAACAATTAGCTGGGCGTGGTGGCGTGCGCCTGTAGTCCCAGCTACTCAGGAGGCTGAGGCAGGAGAATTGCTTGAACCCGGGAGGCGGAGGTTGCGGTGAGCCGAGATCGCGCCATTGCACTCCAGCCTGGGCAACAAGAGCGAAACTCCGTCTCAAAATAAATAAATAAATAAATAAATAAATAAATAAATTAAATGGGCAAGAAACCTGAATAGACATCTCTCAAAAGAAGACATACAAATGGCCAGCATATATATGAAAAATGCTCGACATCATTAATCATCAGGGAAATGCAAATCAAAACTCCATGAAATATCATCTCAGTCCAGTAAAAATGGTTACTATCAAAAAATAAAAAGATAACAAATATTGAAAAGGTTACGGTGAAAAGGTTGCCCTTACACACTGCTGGTAAAACTACCATGTGATCCAGCAATCCCACTACTGGATATATATCCAAAGGAAAGAAAATCAGTATGTCAAAGAGATACCTTTACTCCTATGTTTACTGCAGCAGTCTTCATGATAGGCTATGGAATCAACCTGGAAGATGGAAAGCCTGGCGTTTGTGACAACACGAATGAACCTGGATGACATTATATTAAATGAAATTAGGCAGTTATAGAAAGACAAATGAAGTTTTTTCTGTTGCTCAGGCTGGAGTGCAGTGGCACGATCTTGGCTCACTGCAACCTCTGCCTCCCAGGTTCAAGCGATTCTCTGCCTCAGCCTCCTGAGTAGCTGGGATTACAGGCACCTGCCACCACACCCGGCTAATTTTTGTATTTTTAGTAGAGACGGGGTTTCACCATCTTGTCCAGGCTGGTCTTGAATTCCTGACCTCATGATCCACCAGCCTTGCCTTCCCAAAGTGCTGGGATTACAGGTGTGAGCCACCAAGCCCGGCTAAATTCTTTTTTTTTAATAAATTATCCAATCTGTAGTACTTTGTCATAGCAGCAGAAAATGGATTAAGACATACGTATTTCCATCAATACTACTACTAAGAATGAATATTGGGCATTTATTTAATCCTCACAATGATTCTGGGTGGTAGTACTATTATTATCGCCATCTTATAGGTAAGAAAACTGGGGGCTTGGAGAGGTTAGTAAGTGTTGGAACCATGCAGAAACCTTGAGCCTGCTGACTCTCAAACTCAGGCCTTAACAGGTACAGGTAACATTCATCCCAAAGAAACAGGATGCAGAGGAGTAGAGCAGGAAAATGACATAAATTACCTCTGGGGAGATTTCCCGAAGTTGACTCAAGTATATAAAAATTTCAGTCTTTATTTAATTGTTTTTGTTTTTTTTTTTAAGACGGGGTTTCACCATGTTGGTCAGGCTGGCCGTGAACTCTCGACCTCAGGTGATCTGCCCGCCTTGGCTTCCAAAGTGGTTGGATTACAGGCGTGAGCCACCACACCTGGCCAAAAATTTCAGTCTTAAGTCTCATTTTCTAACAGTTAACTAGTTTAAAATGAGACATATTTCTGCAAAGTTTTGAGGATGGAGAATGTTTCTAAAAATGCAACCAGTATATTTATATATATATATATTTTTTTTTTGAGACAGTTTTTTTGTTTACATATTTTATTTTATTACAGCCAATAAATATACTTTTACATATAAAATCATTATAGAAGACACATTTTAAGGCACTAAGTCTCAAAAGAAAAGGAACCTATTATACTTTGCCCTCTACTTTGAAACATTAAAACATGAGAGGTAAACCTGCCAACTTAATTTTGAGTTTGCAAGCTTACATTTAATAGAATAAATTAGGTAGCTTCAGAAATCTCAAGTAAGGAAATTAACAGGCTGAACTAATAATCTTGACATGGTTTGATTATCACTTGGTTTATACTGACGACTCATTTACATTTTTATTTACAAATCTGAACTGAGTGACGATTTTCCACCTTTAGAGGTACAATAGAGCTATTAATCGATGAGATACATCTACTCATTGTCTGTAACTCTGGACATTGCATCTTCCTTTAAAATGCAAATTGTTTGTCTTGAGCCTCTTACTGAGCAGTGAATGTGTATCTGTGCACATTCCATTTCTCTTTCTGCTGGGATTTTCTCTGGAGTCAGTGGTGCTGTCCCTAAGCAGTTCTACATGTGCTTCTTTCAGCATCTTTGTTTTGCATGGAGTATTCTCAAAGGTCACACTTTCAGTTTTGGTTCCCGTGGCTTCTTCTAAAACTGTTAGAATTCCATCAAGTTGGTCCACCATGAACTTTGCATCTTCTTCGGTGAAGCACATAGGTGGTTTTATTTTAAGTACATTTTTATGAGGTCCATCAGCACTGAGAAGCACACGTTTTTCTTTCATCTTGCAGATGATGTGCTGAGCTTCAGCTGTGGTCCTTTTCTGATGGTGCTTCACTAAATCAATTCCGATAAAAAGGCCAATGCCCCTAATATCTCCTATCAAAGTGTGTTTAGCTTTGTTTTTCCAGTAACTCAGTGAGAAAATTCCCTACTCTGGTGGCATTTTCTTGGAGGTTTTCATTTTCAATTACATCCAGGACGGCCAAACCAACAGCACAAGATACTGGATTTCCTGCATACTTCCTTCCACTGCTCTGAGCATCTTCAATGATTTTCTTCACTTCATTTGCATAAGCACCGGCTGGGTCTTCATGGTCTTCTCTATATTTTCCTCTGTAAGTATCTGGAGTTGGTGCCACATGGACAAATTCTTTTTTGACATCTTTTCCTTTCAGAAATGTATATGGGCTAATCTCAATTAAGGATGATAGGTGACCATGGTAAACATGGTCAAGAGTGATCACATCTTGGTGGCCTGTGACCCGCTGAGCCAGGCGTAAGGCTAAGTCGTCGGCTTCGGATCCTGAATTTGTAAAATAACGAACAGAGTTTTTCCGGCAAAGTTGCTGAAAGGCGCTTGGCATACTCAACAATGTTGTCATGGAGGAATCGAGATTTGTATTTAGCAGGTCCATCTGCTTCAGAGCAGCTTTGACCACTTCTGGGTGACAGCGTCCCACATGGGCAACATTGTTGATGCGGTCCAAGTACTGTTCACTGTTCTCCTCAAACAGGTACTGCCTCTGGGCTCTCACTATTCTGATGGGATCCGAGGCAAAGAAAACTTTGCACAAGGGCCCGATGTGCGTCCCCTCAGCGCCAGTGTCCCGCTTGCTGTACAGCTCGCACATGGTGGCCGGGTGCCGGGCGCCCCGAGGACGCCCCTGTCCGGTCTGCGCGCCTCCCTCACGAGCCTGGGACTGCCTTGGCGGCCCTGGCCTTCCTCCCGTTATCCCTTGTGGTGGCGTTCTCTTGCCCTGGGCGTCAGAGGTCACTGGTGGCCGAGACAGAGTTTTGCTCTCGTTGCCCAGGCTGGAGTGCAATGGCGTGATCTCTCAACTCACTGCAACCTCAGCCTCCTGAGTAATTGGGATTACAGGCACCCACCATCATGCTCAGCTAATTTTTTTATTATTATTTATTTATTATTATTATTTTTTTAAAGACGGGGTTTCACCTGTTGGTCAGGCTGGTCTTGAACTCCCGACCTCAGGTGATCTGCCCACCTTGGCCTCCAGCGTGCTTGGATTACAGGCGTGAGCCACCATGCTTGGCCTGGAATTTTTGTATTTTTAGTAGAGACGGGGTTTCCCCACGTTGGCCAGGTTGGTCTTGAACTCCTGACCTCAGGTGATCAAAGTGTTGAGATTACAGGTGTGAGCCACTGTGCCTGGCCACAACCAGTAGATTCTTGAAGGTAATATGGAAAAGTCAATTCTGGATTTGTTTGTTTGGGGGATTTTTTTTGTTTTTTGAAATCAGGTCTGTCACTCTGTCACCCAGGCTGGAGTGCAGTGGTGTGATTACAGCTCACTGCAGCCTCTGCCTCCTAGGCTCAATTGATCCTACTACCTCAGCCTCCCAAGTAGCTGGGACTACAAGCACATGCCACCACACAGAGCTATTTTTTTTTTTTTTTGGTATATAAATACACAATTTTACTGGCCTAAAATTTGGGCAGAGAAGAAGGATATAGGTGAAAGCCTGGGAGAAGCTTGCCAAGATTCCTCTCTTTCCAATAATAGAGGGGCAGGAACAGGTATCACCTTCTCTCTCTAAGGCACACACTCTTAAGTTTGAGAGAGAGAGAGAGAAAGAGAGAGAGAGAGAGAGAGAGAGAGAGAGAGAGTGTGTGTCTGTGTGTGTGTGTGTATTTCTGTATGTAAAGATAAGGTTTCACCATGTTGCTCAGGCTGGCCTTGAACTCCTAGGCTCAAGTGGTCTGCCTTGGCCTCCCAAAGTGCTGGGACCGCAGACGTGAGTCACCGTGACTGGTTACTAATTCTTATTATGTGGATTTTAAATTTCTAAATTATAAAGTCAGAAACTAGTTACATTTCCTTGTATCATAAACTTTCAGGCCTGAAGATTTGTGTTAGGCAGTGCTTTACCTTCCCAAAAGAATTCTCTGAGAATTATTTCAGATGTCGACTAGGGAATCTCTTACCTTTTCAGAAAAGTAGTTAAATTCCACTTAATCTTTCAGTTTCTGAGTTCTGTAAAATCCAATGTCCTAACCGGGATTTTTGTTAATTCCCAGTGACTTATAATTTCATGGTCATTTCCACCTTCAGCTCATATTTTATGGCTTGCTGATTTTGTTCCTCTTTCATTAATGCCAGCCCAGAATTTAGCCCTTCATGATTTTTCACAGGAAATTCACTTCCACCAACATTTTGCAGATTTTAGTAGACTTCACTGAAGATAGTGGGATCATGGAGAAGGGTAAATTCATAGAAAGCCATCCCGGTGGCTTCATTCTCCTCTCTTTCCTTTCCCCCATCTGATTCATATGACTTCCTTTTGGAAGCAAAGCAAATTCATCCCCCCTGCCCTGGCCCCCCAATGGAGAAAGGAGTCTTGCTATGTTGGCCAGGCTTTTTGTTTTGTTTTGTTTTGTTTTTAGAGAGATGAGATCTCACTCTATCACCCAGGTTGGAGTGCCGCTGTGTGATTCTCCTACTTCAGCCTCCCAGAATGCTAGGACTACAGGTGTGCAAAGCAAATTCTTCACCTGGCTTTCTGCATAGCAGTTTATCAAGCCTGATGCTTCAGCATGTTCTTGAAGCCTCACCCTCCACAGCAGTACCTTATTCAAGTATTTCCTCCAGCAAACAGAGGATTCTAGTAGAAAAAGAAAAATATAGCTATCCTATTATGAAAAAAAAAAAAAGTTTATTTTGTTCTGGGAAAGAGGACTTGTTCTATATTCTTCAAAAAGTATGTAAGTAATGGTGACTGTAAAATTTAAAAAGTCTCCTGTAGGAAGTCATGTTAAGTGTCTACTTTTGGTGAATGAAAAATCATTCTAAACTGGGTGGTTTTAAAGTAGAGAGCCATCTAGAGATTTTTTTGCCTGGGCCTTTTCTTCACCTCTGATGGGGATGACACCTTGGTTTAATGATTACTTCGGCAATAAATGGTCAAAGAAAGTACACATGGTGATCTAAAGACAAACGTTCTAGTATAGTACGGAAGTTAAAACCACACCCACTTCTGCCCATAATGCTGATCAGAACCTGTTTTTCCAACGTAAATACTGCAACTACACTAGTTGTGTTATACTTAAAATTGGGCAAAGTTCAAAGAATCTCAATCGCACCTACTCAAAAACTGAAGGTAAAACTGTCACAATGAATCCAGGAAGCCAAATGTGGCTCATCGCAGATAACGATCGAAGGACAGCTTTAGGATTTTTACATAGCAGAGCATACAGCAGCTTTCCAGGTGGAGAGGTAGGGTGAGGGAACAGCTCTTGAAGGTGTAGGTGCATAGCACTTTATAGAAATTGAGAAAATACTAATCATCTATATCAATGATGGCGGTGCCAATTAAGACTGTGTGGATACTAACGCCCATTCTCTCCTTTGGTGCTACCTATAGCCCTGGGTGCTGAAATTGTCTGGAGTCTTTCTGACTTGTTGGTTTCAAGCTTGAAGTCATCCTAGAATTGTTTCAGCCCCTTTTGGTACTGAGAATATATAAATTCACAGCTACCAATAGCCTCAGACATTCTTGAAAAAAGGAGTTCCCACTCAAGGCTGGTCTTTATCTCAACCAAAGACTGGTAGCAGGGATTCATGGGTTAAAGAGAGGGGCAAGAATTAGGAGGTAGTGGTTCTAGGAGGTAAAACCAATTTCATAGCTGGAGGGAGAATGGCCATTTGTGTATTACAGAAGATAAAATGCAAAAAACAGTTGTGGAATACATATAGAGTATCCCATGTTTTTGGACTAAACTCAGAAGTGCACATGAATATGACCTGTGTAAAATCCATGAAGTCCTGTGCTTACTTCCTAGTTTTAGGATAACAACACTTGGAATTGCGAAGTCACTTACTGACATCTAATGATCCTGTCATTAGCCACCTTCTCTCTCTGAGGCATCACCCCAAACACCCACAAACACACACACTCAAACTCACCTGTTCCTGCCCCTCTGTTGTTGGAAACAGACAAATCTTGGCAAGCTTCTCCCAAGCTTTCACCAATATCCTCCTCCCTTTCCCAAATTTTAGGCCAGTGGCCAGTAGCTGTACCCTTGTTCAGGTATACTTGGAAGGAAAGAACTACTTCTTTACCTGTGTCATGTGTTCATTTCCCACTTTTCTTTCCGCCTCTAGAAATACAGCTTCATCTTCTGGCAGCTTGCTGGCCACGCTCCACCTTCTGGTGAATGGAAGCACTGCAAGCAAGACCAAATAAATTACCCTTAATCAACTGCAAACCTGTATTTGTCAAAAACAAACAAACAATCAAAACAAAAAAAAACACCCCACCTAGGCCAGGCGCAGTGGCTCAAGCCTGTAATCCCAGCACTTTGGGAGACCGAGGCGGGCGGATCAGAAGGTCAGGAGAACAAGACCATCTTGGCCAACATGGTGAAACCCCATCTGTACTAAAAATTCAGAAAAATTAGCTGGGCATGGTGGCGCATGCCTGTAGTCCCAGCTACTTGGGAGGCTGAGGCAGGAGAATTGCTTGAACCCAGGAGGTGGAGATTGCAGTGAGCCAAGATCATGACACCACACTACAGCCTGGGCAGCAGAGCAAGACTGTCTCAAACAAACAAACAAACAACCCAAATAAAATTAGAGGCAGGGCCGGATGCCTCATGCCTGTAATCCTAGCACTTTGGGAGGCCAAGGAGGGCATATTACCTGAGGTCAAGAGTTCGAGACCATCCTGGCCATCATGGCGAAACCCTTTCTCTAATAAAAATACACAAAAATTAAGCTGGGTGTGGTGGCTCACACCTATAATCCAGCACTTTGGGAGGCTGACGTGGGAGGATCACTTGAGGTCAGGAGTTCAAGACCAGCCTGGCCAAAATGATGAAAGCCCCTCTCTACTAAAAATACAAAAAATAGCTGGGCGTCGTCATGGGCACCTGTAATCCCAACTACTTAGGAGGCTAAGGCAGGAGAATCACTTGAACCTGGAAGGCAGAGATTGCAGTGAGCGGAGATCATGCCATTGCACTCCAGCCTGGGTGACAGAGCAAGACTGTGTCTCAAAAACAAAACAAAACTGTAAGGCCGGTTGCCTCACCAGGATCTCGGAGACGCCCATCCCTCTCCGCGCCTGGAAACTCTGCACCAGGATCTGTACTCAACACTAACCTCTGCACTGGACACCCAGCTCTGCACTCGGCACCCAGCTCTGCACTCGGCACCCGCCTCTGCACTCGGCACCCAGCTCTGCACTCGGCACCCGCCTCTGCACTCGGCACCCAGCTCTGCACTCG
>PVKV010039415.1:0-13045 GCA_004027835.1 Alouatta palliata | reverse complement strand
TTGACCTTTTCGAAAAACCAGCTCCTGGATTTATTGATTTTTTGAAGGGTTTTTTGTGTCTCTATCTCCTTCAGTTCTGCTCTGATCTTAGTTATTTCTTGTCTTCTGCTAGGTTTTGAGTTTTTTTGATCTTGCTCCTCTAGCTCTTTCAATTTTGACGATAGGGTGTCAATTTTAGATCTCTGCTTGCTTCTCATGTAGACATTTATTACTATATATTTTCCTCTAGAGACTGCTTTAAATGTGTCCCAGAAATTCTGGTATGTTGTGTCTTCATTCTCGTTGGTTTCAAAGAACATCTTTATTTCTGCCTTCATTTCATTGTTTATCCAGTCAACATTCTGCACTTTGTCTTATATGACAATGTAACTCCCCCATTTGTCTTTTGGTTAGATTTTTCATGGCATAGGTATTCTTATCCTCTTGCTTGGTCTTTCTGTTTCTTTATGTTTAAGGATTTTTTTGGGTAAATAACATATATAATTAGTCAAGCTATCTTTGTCTTTTAATTTTTATATAATCACTGGTATATTTGGATTTACTTTAACTGTTTTATTTCTCCGTGTTTTATGTTCCTTTTTCTCATCTTTCTTGCCTTCTTTCGGATATATAAAGGATTTTTTATTATTCCATTTTCTCCATTCTATTAGTTTGTTAGTAATTCATTCTTTCACCAGTGAGCCTAAAGATTACACCAGGCATTCTTGTCTTATTACAGTCTACTAAGAATATATACTTATTTCACTTCCCAGATGATGCCAAGACCTTATAACACAAATACCTTGGCCCCTGCTTTGTGCAATTATTCTTGTATATCAATTTTTCTTCTTGTCCTTCTCCACCTTCTCCTTGTCCTCCTCCTCCTTCTCCTCCTCCTTCTCCTTCTTCTCCTCCTTCTCCTACTCCTCCTCATCATTCTCCTTCTCCTCCTTCTCCTCCTCCTCCTCCTCCTTCTCCTCCTCATCTTTCTCCTTCTCCTCCTTCTCCTCCTCCTCCTCCTCCTCCTTCTCCTCCTTCTCCTACTCCTCCTCCTCTTTCTCCTCCTCCTCCTCTTCCTTCTTCTTCTTCTTTTTGAGACAGAGTTCTGCTTTTGTCACCCAGGCTAGGGTGCAGTGGTGCAAACCAGCTCACTGCAACCTGTGCCTCCCGGGTTCAAGGAATTCTCTTGCTTCAGTCTCCCAAGTAGCTGGGATTACAGGCGCCCACCACCATGCCCAGCTAGTTTTTTGTATTTAGTAGAGACGGGGTTTCTCTATGTTGGTCAGGCTGATCTCAAATTCCTAACCTCAGGTGATCCACTCCCCCAGCCTCCCAAAGTGATGGGATTACAGGTGTGAGCCACTGTGCCTGGTCAGTTTTTCTACCTTCTAATTAAAACATTATTGCTATTGTTTTATAAGCTAATATTCATTTAGATTCACCCTTTCCATTGCTCTTCATTCCTTCCTACCTCTTTTTGTGCTTCCTTCTGGATACTTTTCTTTCTTTATGAAGAATTAAAACTTTTTAATATTTCCTTCTGTGCAAATGTGCTGCTGCTGACAAATTCTCTGTCTGGAGATGTCTTTATTTCACCTTTGATTTTCAAGGGTATATTCACTGTGTATAGAAGTCTAGATTGTTAATTATTTAAGCACTTAAAAATGGTCACTTTCTTGTGCCTCTGTCTCTCATTAGAAAAGTCAGCTCCCAGTCTTCTTCCTTCTGCTCCTTTGAAGAAAATGTCTCTTTTCTCTTGCAGCTCTTTAAAATGTTTGTGTTTGATTTTTTTTTTTTTTGGAGACAGAGTCTTGCTGTGTTGTCCAGGCTGGAGTGCAGTGGCACAATCTCAGCTCATTGCAACGTTTGCCTCCCTAGTTCAAGTGGTTCTCCTGCCTCAGCCTCCCACCAAATAGCTGGGATTACAGGCATGTGCCACCACATCTGGCTAACTTCTGTATTTTTAGTAGAGATGGGGTTCTGCCATATTGCCAGGTTGATCTCGAACTCCTGATCTCAAGTGATCTGCCTGTCTTGGCCTCCCAAAGTGCTGGGATTGCAGGCGTGAGCCACCGCACCTGGCCTGTCTTTCATTTTCCTCAGTTTGCCTGGAAGGTGCCTAGATGCAGTCTGCGTATTTTCAACTCACCTGTCTTCCAGTACACCAGTCCCTTCTTCAGCTTTGCACTGCTTGCTGTTAAACTCATCTACTGAGTTCTAATTTTAGTTGTTGTACGTTTCATCTTCATAATTTACATTCTGTTCTCTTTTAACAAATTCCGATTCTTTGAGCAAACTCTTGTCATTTTCTTGAGCATATTAATCACAGTTATTTAGTGTGCCCAATTACTCCAGTATCTGGCGTTGCCTGTTGTCTGATTTTTCTTTCAGTCCTGTTTCTTGCTATGCCTGGCAATTCTTTAGCGAATGCCTAACATTGTACCTGAATCATCGCACAGGCTCTGGATGATGTTTTCTCCCACCAGAGAGGATTTACCTTCTCTTGCAAGGAGCCAGAGGCAGATCACGCCAATCCGGTTGGGATCATGCTGCCTCCCTGACTGGTTTGCTGTCTCTGAGAAGGTCCGTCTAGCTCTGGTTCACCCTATTCCTAAGATAGAAAGAATCCCAGCTAGGGGCCTGGGATATTTTTCAAGTCCTCCTTGACAAGTTCTGAACTCAGGTTTTGTCTCCATAACATTATGAGACTGCCTGAAACTCCGCTTTGCCTTTCACCCACTTTCTGTCTGACTTCCAAGCCTCTTGCACAATTTGATCAGTAAATAACTTGAAAACTGATGCTGATTTTGGGCTCACATTCTTGCACCCCTCTTTTCCCTGGCAACTTCAAACTAAACTTTTAACTCCTCAGACCCATCAAATTGTCTAAAGCTGCTTACTGCCTTCTCAGCTGTTGGCCCTGCATCAAGAATTGCCGCAAGACTTTAGAGGTAAAGTATCGTGCAAAAAGATCACTGTAATAATCACAATCACCTAAATAAACTTCTCTCAAGTTCTGGCTATCTTGGCAGCTTGCTGTTGCTTTTCAGCCGGTTTTTTGTTTCTTTAATTTGATCCAGCTTTCTTTAGTTTGTCTTGGTGAGAGTATTGGTTGGACTACTCCCTCATAGCTGGACTCGACCACATGTGAGAAATACTGATATAATACCTTGTGGTAATTTTCAGTAATATTTCATTTCCCTTCCTGCACTACAAGTCTGCAGAATTAGCCTTAATCATCAGCTTGGTCAGACCCTCGTTCTTGACACCACTTGGCTCTTCTTTTCACCGCAGGAACCTTTAGGCCCCACCTGCAAGCACAGCCTCATCCCTGATCTCCGAGCAATCCCGAGTCCATCAGGAGGCAGGGAAATAAGATCTTTAAGGTTATCCCTGTGGTTTGCAGCTTGAGGCCACTCTCCTGTCAGTCTGTCTCATAGCACGTGAACGAGACAAGGGCAGTTCCAGAGGCAGGTTTTATTTTGTTGTTTTGAGACAGTCTTGCTCTGTCACCCAGGCTGGAGTGTAGTGGTGTGATTGCTCACTGCAACCTCTGCCTCCTGGTTCAAGTGATTCTCCTGCCTCAGCCTCCCTAGTAGCTGGGATTATAGGTGCCCGCCACTATGACTGGCTAATTTTTGTATTTTTAGTAGAGATGGGGTTTCACAATGTTGGGCAGATGGTCTTGAACTCCTGACCTCAAGTGATCTGCCTGCCTTGGCCTCCCAAAGAGCTGGGATTACAGGCGTGAGCCATTGCTCACAGCCAGGAATTACTTTGAAATCACCATTGTACTTATGAGAAAACTTCCCTAAGCCACATTTATCCAAAGTCACAAAATTAATAAGTGAGAGAACTGGGATTTAAACTTTGACTCCAAAGTCTGTCATTATCTAAACTACTTTTGAAGTAGACTATATTTTGAATATAGACATTTTGTTGTGTTTACCTAGAAGGGCTCAGAGTTGGGTTTTATTGTCTATGATGATATTAGAAAGGTTGCTTTATGATATTGAGAGTACAGTAAGATCATAAAGCTACTTTCCTCTCTATTAAGTGGAGATGATAAACTCTTTAGTCAGTGTTTTGCTCGTAAAGCCATAAGTGGTTTTATCCGGTTCCTCTGGTTTAATCGCCATGGTTATGAATTTATTTACATTGTTCTTATTTAAAACTTTTTTAGTTCCCTGTGAATCCAAGGTCAGAGAAATCTTCATTTTCATTTATTCCTAATGTGCACCATAGTGTATTTAATTTAGAGTATAATAAGGATATACACTCATGATGATGTTATTATTTATTGCAAGAAGAGTCAGTACCCCTTTCACACCAGAAGAAAAACCGAGCAGACACTATTCATCTTAGCAGGCTGTGGAGCTGTACCGCTGCCTCTTGTCAGCCCTGCTTATGTAATTCAGTAGAAGAGTACTTGCCACTGTTTAACAGACTTTTTCACAGAGGGCCTGGGTGTGCAGCACGCTGCCAAGTTTCCTATTAGTTATGGAGAAAAGCCATTTGTATTCTGAAATTGCAAATCAGCCAGGCAATCACCACACAGAAATAGCCCCCATGAAAATAAAGCAGTGCTATATTTGAAGCCTTAATCATGTGTATTTATAGACCTGAGTTTAGTTCTATTTGGAAAATTTCACATTATACAGTAACATTGTGATTACCAACATACTCAAAGGGCGAGGGGATGGGATGTTTGATCCACTTAAATTTTCTGAGTAATGAGGAGTTAGTCACAAAGAATTTTTCTGTCCACTCACTAGTGAATGCCTTTCAAAAACTGCTTTAGTCAGCTCAAAGGAGATCAGAAAGCCAGCTATGAGGTGTTTCGGGTGGGAGAAGTAGGGAAGTGTGTTCTCAACAGATTTGTCATTGGCACATGAAAACCCACCACGAGAGATTCAGTTTTACAGCTTAGGACCCTGTTCCAAATTAAAATGAAAATTACTTGGGCTGGCTAACATTGCACATATTCGTTTTTGGGACTTAGTATTAATAAGTATCAGGACATTTCCTGGGAGAAGATTTGAAAAGATAGAAGGTACTAGAGGGCCTTGAGTACGTGGGGTGAGAGAACCACGTTGCCTGTTTCCCAAGGCTGCTCTGGGCCTGGCCTGTCAGCATACACTTTGCCTTTCTTTGATGAACACATGTCACTGATATTGATCAGCTGACCTATAACCAGCATTTTATTGGACCCCCTCAAACTCAGCACACGCAGAATGACTCATCAGCTTCCTCACCCTCACACCTGCTTCATGATGCTCAGTGTCTCCTCAGCTCCTTATACTCACACTTATGAGGAAAGACCCCAATGAACAAATACTTGCAGGAGGTGAGGGAGAGAGACTGTTGGAGACCTAGAGGAAGAGTATACCAAGCAGAGAGAATGGGAGCATGAGGGCCCTGACCCAGGACCTGGCCCAGGGTGTCCAAGGTGAATGAAGGGAGCAGTGGAAAGACTGGAGGCCAGACAGGAGCTCTCTAGAAAACAGCGTTTTCTACTGTTCAAATGAGAAAGCTAAGAGTTGTCTTTGACTTCTTTCTCTGCCTCTATCCCCTGGCTCAATCTTTCCCCAAGTGCTCTGAACCATTCCTCAAAATCGTGACCTCCTTTCCATTCCCACTGCTACCACAGCCTCCCAGCTGGTTTCCCTGACTATGGCTTTTGCCTCCCAAAGCTGTCCTCCATTTTGCTGCTACAGTTAGCCTCTCCAGTCACAGAGCTGATCATGTTATTTCCCTCTTCAGCATCCTCAACGGCTCCCCATTAATCTTGCTAGCACTTTCCAATTGTACTTTCTGCAAAAACAGAGATGTTCTGGAATCTGTGCTGTCCAGTGTCCACATGTGTATTTGAAATGTGGCTAGTGAGACTGAAACATTGAATTTTAAATTTTATTTAATTTTAGATAATTTAAATGGTTGCACATAGCTAGTGGCTACATACAGTATTAAATAGCCTAACACTGCTATGGTTTTTAATCTTTTGGAAAAGCCAGGTTTCCTTTCCTTTTGATAATCTAATGCGAGTTTTATTTTCCCTTAAAACTTCAGCTACAATATTTTGCTAGTATTCTAATGGTTTATGATTCTTTGGAGCCCATCTATGTATCTGCAATTAAGAACCTCTGGCCTAGAAGGTAAAGTCTAAGCCCATTTTGGGGGCTGGGAAACTCAAGACAGCGCATGGAAAATGGCCTCTGCCTTAAGCTAGATTCTAAGAGCTGATTGATTGTCCAGAGTGATAGGAAGCAGACTATTTGGAGGAATTATTGATGATCAGGAAAGGAAGCCAGGGGCCAGTCCCAGCAGGGCAGTATTACATGTCAGGTGGCACAGCGTCTGGAGTCAAGGAGAGCAAGAAGAGATTGGAAAATGTAGCACCAGGTGGGGCAAGGCAACATCATATGCCCCACAGGCTGCGAAAGAAGCGAGGTGGTTGTGCCAGTGCTGGGACACAGCAGTCAACCCAGAGGGATCAGGCTGGAAGATGGTGGCCCCATTTCATGTGCTCTGTGCTGCCATCATGCTGTGCACCTCCCTCCCTGGTCCCCAAATACAGCATGTTTCCATATGGCTGTTCACATGGCTTCTTTAGCCCAAAAGCTCTCTCTTGCTGGCCTAGCAAACTCCTTCTACAAGGTCAAATACATCTCTGAAGATGTTCCCACCTCCCTTTCTTATGAAATCAGTCACTCCTCAGCTGTGCTCTCCCATACCCACCTTTCTCAGCCTTCCAGCCACCAAGTGTGGATTAGTAGTTTCGGAGTTAGACAGACCTAACTCAAAAATAACTTAAGTAGCTCTGCCACTTGCTAACTGGGTGATCTTTAACCACATTGCTATAGTTCCCTCATCTGCATGATTGGGGTAATGATACCATCTGTGAAGAGTTGTTATAAAGACTAAATATGTTGAGATATGGGAATTGACCAGCATAATGCCAGACATAGTTGGACTCAATAAATAGTAGCTGTCATTAACATTATTATTACTATTATCATCTGGCTGGTAGCATTACCCCATGGTGGTACAGTTAGTTGCTTGTGGATGTTCTTATCTCCCATACAAGACTGGATTTGAGAGTAGCTTTCCGTCTGAAGCAGGTTAGAAACCACCTGATATGAAGAAGAGGCATATGGCTTGGTTTGCTAGTCCAAAAACTTTCAGACATTATTTGGCCAAATATTTTTAGGATGCCCTTTCCATGCATCACGCCCTTCCGTTTGATAGAACAACAGTGTAAAAATAGGGAGCAGCCTTTTACCTGCTTTGTGTGATTTGAAATGTTCTAAAAGATCTGGTCAGAAATGTTCCTTCTCAGTCCTGGGAGTGTCCAAATCCTTTGCTTTTGGCACACGTTGGTTTAACGCACCGGTGCTGGAGAATAGCACGCTGAGGGAGGAAGACACAGAGCAGGCATGGCCTGAGTGGGAAGAAGACCTGAGATGCTGCTGTTGCTATTGCTGCTGATAATGAAGCTGAAGGTAATGGTGATGGTGATGATGATGGTGAAGGGGAGGGTGATGGTGGTGATAATAATGAGGATGAGGTTGGTGGTGGTGGTGGTGGTGATGGTGATGATGGTGATGGAGATGGTGGTGATGGTGAGGGTGGTGACGATGACAGTGATGGTGTTGGTAGTTGTGATTATGATGGTGATCATGGTAGTGATGATGGTGGTGACAGTGCTGTAATGATGGCAATGATGATGGTGATGGCAATGATGATGGTGATGGTGATGGTGGTAATAGTGAGGGTGGTGATGATGATTGATGGTGTTGATAGTTGTGATTATGATGGTGATCATGGTAGTGATGATGGTGGTGGTAGTGACAGTGCTGTAATGATGGCGATGGTATTGATGGTGATGGTGATCATGGTAGTGATGATGGTGACAGTGCTGTAATGATGGCGATGATGGTGATGGTGATGGTGATGATGGTGATGGTGGTGATGGTGATGGTGATGGTGGTGATGGTGATGGTGATGATGGTGATGGTGGTGATGGTGATGGTGGTGATGGTGATGGTGGTGATGGTGAGGGTGGTGATGATGACTGATGGTGTTGGTAGTTGTGATTATGATGGTGATCATGGTAGTGATGACGGTGGTGACAGTGCTGTAATGATGGCGATGATGATGATGATGATGGTGATGGTGGTGATAGTGATGGTGATGATGATATTTATTGAGCACTTATGCATCAGATACTGTGATATGTGTTTTATACGAATGATTATATTTGGTGCAAAACTCCTTGGTACTATAGTATTTACTGTAATGCAAATGAGAAAATGGAAACTTAAATTTCTTCAGGAAAGTAAGAAACATGCCCAAGTTTTACATAGCCGGTAAGTGGTGGAAGCAGGATTTGAACTGGGATATGTGAGTAAAGGGCCTATACTGTGACAGGCTTATGCTGCCCAGAAGGGTGAACTCTGGATTTAGTGAAATGGGAGAGGCTGGTATGTACAACCAGGAAATAAGATAGAGGCTCTGGGGATGTAGAGAAGGGCCTGCTGAGACAATTGGTTCCACAGAATTTATTTTTGTCTGTTACTGAAATACATGTGATAGTGAGCTGGCTCACTATGGCCTCTTAAATGAGTAAAAGCCTTCACTTGGCTTTGGAAATGTTTTTCTGGTGGACAGTGGTGCATTGACAGATCCTCACATGTCACTGCTGGGCAAATGACATCCATCCTTTGGCACCACTGGCAGCATCAATGATGGACAAAATTTATCAATGTGGCGTTTATCCCCCAAACCCGTGGTGCTCTTAAGACGCGGCTGCTTTTATTAGTAAAACATATAATGGGTCCACTTACATTTATTATGAAGGAAAAATGAAAACAGTTTCTCCTTGATCCTTTTGTATTTATTATTTTTTCAGAAATGACTGGAGACTTGGCTTCAAAAAAGGATGAATGACTGCTTCGTGCTGACTCATCACTCAGCTGTGACTGCCTCTGGTGAAGAGGGAGGCTTGGGCAGGCATCTGCACAGTAGCTGTCTCCCGTTAAGGTGGTGCTTGCTGGATTGTGACTGCCCAAAAGCCTCTCCTGCTTCTGACTCATTGCCTGGACTCTTCCATGGGTTCCTGTCTGCTTCTTATCAACACTCACTGCAACCTTCCCTAGTCATAGGTTTTAAGCTTCTCACTCCCCTCGCCAAATCCATTCCAGGCCTCTTGTCTTCACTGGCCTGCTTTCTCCTCCACATACCATTACACAATGGAGCAGGGAGTCAGTTCTCACCTCTCTTTTCCTTTTCACGTTCACTGAAGTCCAAATGAAATGTTTTCCTCCTTCTTCATCTGCTATTATAGAGAAGGTATTCAATAGCATTTTAGACATAGAAGCCACAAGGCACAAGGTCTGAATCCCAGCAGCCGTGATTTGACCAGATTTATAAGGGCCATACCTGCCCCAAACTACTGTGATTAATTCTTGCCTGGAGCTTTGAACAAAGAAAAACTTTGCCATCATGTGCTCATTAAGACATCTAAAATCTGACCACTTGGAGGAAAGAGGTGCAGATATTGACAGAAATGTTTACATGTGGAAGGGAGCCATTAGGAAGCTTATGAGACAAGGTCACCTGCTTGGTGTGGTGGCCTAACTGCCCTAGGACATTGTCCTTTTCATTTCTTTTCAAGCCTGGGAAGCCAGGATAGCCCCACTTAACAACTGAGTGGGGGAAGTTTACCAATCATATATCCATTTGTGTGGAGCATCTGAAGGATGCTGGCTGTCCTGTAGCTGTATATGTTGCCTGGGGTTGGCATAAATCATAACCTTGTGAACTCCAAACTCTCACTCACCTGAATGTGGCAATGTGCACAGCCAGATCATTTTATTTCATTTCTTTATTTCTTAATTAATTAATTAATTAATTTGAGACAGAGTCTTGCTGTGTCACCCAGGCTGGAGTGCAGTAGAGCGATCTCCGCTTACTGCAAACTCTGTCTCCCAGGTTCAAGCGATTCTTCTTCCTTAGCTTCCCGAGTAGCTGGGACTACAGGCATGTACCACAATGCCCAACTAATTTTTGTATTTTTCGTAGAGACGGGGTTTTGTTATGTTAGCAAGGCTGGTCTTGAACTCCTGACCTCAGGTGATCTGCCTACCTCGGCCTACTATAGTGCTAGGATTATAGGTGTGAGCCACTGTGCCGGCCCCAAATCTTAAAGATAGGAAATGTATGCCTGGGTGTCTTCCCCTGGGCATTTAAAATTATTCATTCGTTCGTTACCATATCTGGAGAGCCAAAGAAATGCAAAAATGTTGGTAGACTGCTGTCAACACCATCATCTCCAGAAAAGGTAAGAGGAAACCAATCTAGGGGTTGCCTGTGCTTGTGGGTATTACTCAAGATATTTTTGCCCAGAGTGATATCCTGGAAAGTTTCCCCAATGTTTGTTTTCTTGTAGTAGCTTCATAGTTTGAGGTCTTAGATTTAAGTCTTTAATCCAAATTTATTTGATTTTTATGTAAGGTGAGAGATAGGGATCCAATTTCATTCTTCTAAATATGGATATCCAGTTTTCCCAGCATCAGTTGTTGAAGAGATTGTATTTTCCCCAATGTACATCTTGGCAAGTTTGTCAAAAATGAGTTCACTGTAGGTATGTGGATTTGTTTCTGGGTGTTCTATTCTGTTCTATTCATCTGTGGGTCTGTTTTTATGTCGGTACCATGCTGTTTTGGTTACGATAGTCTGCAGTATACTTTGAAGTCAGGTAACATGATTCCTCTACTTTTCTTCCTTTTGCTCAGGATAGCTCTGGCTATTGTGAGTCTTTTTTGATTCCATATATGTTTTAGGATTTTTTTTTCTATTTCTATGCAGAATGTCATCGGTATTTTGATAGAGATTACATTGAATCTGTATATTGCTTTAGGTAGTATGGATATTTAAACAATAGTGATTCTTTCAATCCATGAACATGGAATATTTTTCCATTTCTTTGTGTTCTCTTCAATTTCTTTTGTCAGTGTTTTATAGTTTTAATTGTAGAGATCTTTCACTTTTTTGGTTAATTCCTGGGTATTTAATTTTATTTGTAGTGATTATAAATGGGATTGCTTTTTAAATTTTTTTTTCAGATTGTTTTATGTTGGTATATATAAATGTGACTGGTTTTTGTATGTTGATTTTTAGGTTTTTCCAAATGTAAGATTATATCATCTGCAAACAAGAATAATTTGAGTTCTTTATTTCCAATTTGGATGTCCTTTATTTCTTCTCTTGTCTGATTGCTCTAGCTAAGACTTTCAGTAGTATGTTGAATAATAATGGTGAAAGTGGGCATTCTTATCATGTTCCAGATCTAAGAGGAGAGGCTTTCCGTTTTTCCCTGTTCGGTGTGATACTGTGGGTCTGTCATATATGGCCTTAATTATGTTTGGGTACATTCTTTTTATACCTTTTTTGAGAGTTTTCATCATGAAGGGATGTTGAACTTTAGCAAATGCTTTTTCGGCATTAATTGAAATTATCATATGGTTTTTACCCTTCATTCTGTTGATAATGATGTATCACATTGATTAATTTGCATTTGCTGAACTATTCTTGCATCCCTGGGATAAATCTCACTTGATCATGATGAATTATCTTTTTCATGTATTGCTGAATTTGGTTTGCTAGTATTTGTTGAGAATTTTTACATTACTATTCATCAGGGAGATTGGCCTGTAGTTTTCTTTTTTGATGTATCTCTGTCTGCTTTTGGCATCAGAACAATACTAGTCTCCTAGAGTGAGTTTGGAAGTATCCCCTCTTCCTCTATTTTTTGGAAAAATTTGAGTATTGATATTAGTTCTTTAAATGTTTGGTAGGATTTAGCAGTGAAGTCATTGGGTCCCAGGCTTTTCTTTACTGGGAGACTTTGTTACAGCTTTAATCTCATTGCTTTTTATTGGTCTGTTCAGGTTTTGGATTTTTTTTTTTCATGGTTCAATCTTGGTAGGTTGTGTGTGTCTAGAAATTTATCCATTTTTCTAGATTTTCTAATTTATTGCCATGTAATTGCTCATAGTAGCCACTAATCATCCTTTGAGCTTCTGTGGTATTGGTTGTGATGCTACTTTTTCATCTCTGATTTTATTTATTTGGGTCTTTTATCTGTTTGTGAGAAATTCGCAAACTGGTCCAAAAGCTATTCGAGATCCAAAGAACCTAAAATAGCCAAAATAATTTTGAAATGAACAAAGTTGGATGACATATTACCCATTTCAATACTTTATGCAAAGCTACACTAATCAAGACTATAGTATTGGCAAAATTACAGCAAGATATGTTGATATAACAGACTGGAGTCCAGAATAGACCCAGATATATATATATAGCAAAGTGATTTTTGGCAATAGGACTAAGGCAATTCAAGGGAATTCAATTCCATTAAAAGAATAAGTCTTTTTAGCAAACAGAATAACTGGATACATCTTTAAACCTTGATTCTTCACCTTATACGTAACACAAAAATTAATTTGAGATTGATCATAGATCTAAACATAAAATCTAAAGGTATAAAGCTTTTAGCAGAAAATGGAAGAATATTTTCATGTCCTTGAGGCAATTACAGATTTCTTAGATAAGACACAAAAAGCAAGAAGTAGAAAAAAGTGATACATTATCTTTCATCAAATTAAAAGCTTACTAAAAGACACCATTAAGAAAATAAAAAGCCAAACGAAGAATAGGAGAAAACATTTGAAATATTTATATTTGCCAAAGGACTTACAGCTGAAATATACAAAGAATTCTTACAAATCAGGCTGGGCAAGGTGGCTCACACCTGTAATCTCAGCATTTTGGGAGGCCATGACCGGAGGATAGCTTGAGGCCAGGAGTTCAAGACAAGCCTGGACAACATAGTGAGACCCCATGTCTTAACCAAAACATTAACCAGGCATGGTGGCTCGTGCTTGTAGTCTCAGTTACTCAGGAGGCTGAGGCAGGAGGATCATGTGGGCCCAGGAGTTGGAGGCTGCAATGAGCTTTGACTGTGCCACTGCACTCCAGCCTGGGCAACAGAGTGAGACTC
>PVKV010039414.1:0-13064 GCA_004027835.1 Alouatta palliata | reverse complement strand
AATGTTTAATGGAATGGGGAATGGAATGGGGAATGGAATGGGGAATGGAATGAAATGGAATGAGAAATGGAATATAGAATATAATGGAGAAGGGAATGGAATGGAATGGGTAATGGAATGGGGAATGGAATGTGTAATGCAATGGAAAGGAATGGGGAATGGAATGGGGTATGTAACGGGGCATGTAATGAAATAGAATGGAGAATGGAATGGAGAATGGAATGGAATTGAATGAAGAAAGGAATGGAATGGAATGGGGAACGGAATGGAATGGAACAGGGAATGAAGTGGGGAATGGAATGGAATGGAACAGGGAATGGAATGAAATGGAATGAGAAATAGAGTATAGAATGTAATGTTTAATGGAATGGAATGGAACGTGAAAGGAAAGGGGAATGGAATTGAATGGAACGGGGATGGGATGGGGAATTGAATGAAATGGAAGAAAAAATGGAATATAGACTGGAATTTTAAATAAAATGGAATGAAATGGGGTATAGAATGGGGAATGGAATGGGGAATGGAATGAAATGGAATAAGAAACGGAATATAGAATGGAATGGAGAATGCAATGGAATGGAACAGGGTAAGGAATAGGGAATGGAATAGGGAATATAATGGAATGAAATGTGGAATGGATTGGAAAGGAATGAGGAATGGAAAGGGAAATGGAATGGAATGGAATGATGAATGGAATGGGGAATGGAATGGGGAATGGAATGGAGAATGAAATGGAATGGAATGGGGAATGGAATATAGAATGCAATGGAGAAGGGAATGGAATGGAACGGGTAATGGAATGGGGAATGGAATGTGTAATGCAATGGAAAGCAATGGGGAATGGAATGGGGCATGGAATGGGGCACGTAATGGAATAGAAGGGAGAATGGAATGGAGAATGGATTGGAATGGAAGGAAGAATGGAATGGAATGGAATGGAATGGAACAGGGAATGCAGTGGGGAATGGAATGGAATGGAACAGGGAATGGAATGAAATGGAATGAGAAATAGAGTATGGAATGTAATGTTTAATGGAATGGAAAGGAACGGGAATGGAAAGGGGAATGGAATTGAATGGAGCAGGGAATGGAATGGGGAATTGAATGAAATGTATTGAAAAATGGAATATAGACTGAAATGTTTAATTAAATGGAATGGAAGAGGGAATAGATTGGGGAATGGAACGGGGAATGGAATGAAATGGAATAAGAAACGGAATATACAAAGAAATGGAGAATGGAACGGAATGGAAAGGGGAATGGAATGGGGAATGGAATGGGGCATATAATGGAATGGAATGTGGAATGGATTGGAATGGAACGGGGAATGGAAAGGGAAAAGAAATGGAATGGAATGATGAATGGAATGGGGAATGGAATAGGGAATGGAATGGAGAATGAAACGGAATGGAACAGGGAAGAGAATGGGGAATGGAATGGAGAATGGAATGAAATGGAAGAAGGAGAGAAATGGAAGGGAATGGAGAATGGAATGGTGCAGGTACTGGAATAGAATGGGGAATGGAATGTAGAATGGATGGAATGGAATTCAGAATTGAATGGAATGGAATGGGGAATGGAATGGAATGGAACGAGGAATGGAATGTGGAATGGAATGGGGAATGGAATGGGGAATGGAATGGCTCATGTAATGTAATGGAATGGGGCATGTAATGGAATGGAATGGGGAGTGGAATGGAAAATTGAATGGAGAATGTAATGGAATGCAATGGGGAATGTAATGAGGAATGGAATGGGGAATGGAATGGAATGGAAGGGGATTGGAATGGGAAATGGAATGGGGAATGGAACGGGGAATGGAATGGGGAATTGAATGGGGAATGGAATGGTGCATAAAATGGATTTTAATGGGGAATGGAAGGGAGAATGGAGCGGAATGGAATGAAGAGTGGAATGTTGAATGGAATGAAACGGAATGCGAAATAGAATATAGAATATATTGGAGAAGGGAATCGAATGGAACGGGGAATGGAATGGGGAATGGAAAGGGGCATGTATTCGAATGGAATGGGCAATGGAATGGAATGGAATGGGGAACCAAATGGGGCATGTAATGGAATGGAGTGGGGAATAGAATATAATGGAATGGGAAACGCAATGGCTAATGGAATGGGGCATGTAATGGAATGGAATGGGGAATGGAATGTAATGGAAAGGGAAAAGGAATGAAACGCAACGAGCAATGGAATATAGAATGGAATGTTTATTGGAATGGAACGGAATGGGGGATGGAATGGGGAATGGAATGAGGAATGCAAGGGATAATGGAATGGGGAATGGAATGAAATGGAATAAGAAACGTAATATTGAATGGAATGGAGAAAGGAACGGAAAGGAACGGGGAATGGAATGGGGAATGGAATGGGGCATATAATGGAATGGAATGGGGAATGGATTGGAATGTAACGATGAATGGAAGGGAGAATGGAATGGAGAATGAAATGGAATGGAGCGGGGAATGGAATGGGGAATGGAATAGAGAATGGAATGAAATGGAAGAGGGAGAGAAATGGAATGGAACACAGATTGGAATGGTGCATGTAATGGAATAGAATGGGGAATGGAATGGAAAATGGATGAAATGGAATTGAGAATGGAATGGAATGGAATGGGGAATGGAATGGAATGGAACGAGGAATGGAATGAAATGGAACAGGGAATGGAAAGGTGAATGGAATTGAATGGAACGGGGAATGGAATGGGGAAAAAAATGGCGAATGAAATGGAGATTGGAATGGGGAAAGAAATGGAGAAATGAATGGAATGGAACGGAAAATGGAATGAGGTATGGAATGAGGAATGGAATGGAAAGGAAGAGGGAGTGAAATAAAATGGAATGGAGAATGAAATGCGGCATGAAATGGAATGGTATGAGGAATGGAATGGAGAATTGAATAGGGAATGGATGGAAATGGAATGAGAAATGGAATATAGAATGGAATGTAGAATGGACTAGAGTGGAACGGGGAATGGAATGTTGAATGGAATGGGGAATGGAATGGAATGGAACAGGGAATGGAATGGGGAACGTAATGGAGAATGTAATGGAATGGAATGGGGAAGGGAATGGGGAATGAAATGGGGCATGTAATGGGGCATGTAATGGAATGGAATGGTGAATGGAATGAAATAGAATGACAAATGGAATATAGAATGTAATGTTTAATGGAATGGGGAATGGAATTGGGAATGGAATGGGGAATGGAATGGGGAATGGAATGGAGAATGGAATGGGGAATGGAATGAAATGGAATGAGAAATGGGAATAAAGAATATAATGGAGAAGGGAATGGAATGTAACGGGTAAAGGAATGGGGAATGGAATGTGTAATGCAATGGAAAGGAATGGGGAATGAAATGGGGCATCTAATGGGGCATGTAATGGAATGGAATGGGGAATGGAATGAAATGAAATGACAAATGGAATATAGAATGTAATGTTTAATGGAATGGGGAATGGAATGGGGAATGGAATGGCTCATGTAATGGAATGGAATGGGGCAAGGAATGGGGCATGGAATGGGATAGAATGGAGAATGGAATAGAGAATGGATTGGAATGGAATGAAGAATGGAATGGAATGGAATGGAAAGGGGAATGGAATGGAATGGAACAGGGAATGGTATGAAATGGAATGAGAAATAGAGTATGGAATGTAATGTTTAATGGAATGGAATGGAACGGGAATGGAAAGGGGAATGGAATAGAATGGAGCAGGGAATGGAATGCGGAATTGAATGAAATGGAATGAAAAATGAAATATAGACTGGAATGTTTAATTAAATGGAACGGAACACTGAAAAGAATGGGGAATGGAACGGGGAATGGAATGAAACGGAATAAGAAACGGAATATAGAATGGAGTGGAGAATGGAATGGAATGGAATGGGGAATGGAATGGGGAATGGAATATTGCATATAATGGAATGGATTGTGGAATGAATTGGAATGGAACGGGGAACGGAAAGGGAAATGGAATGGAATGGAACGATGAATGGAATGGGGAATGGAATGAGGAATGGAATCAAATGGAATAAGAAACGGAATATAGAATGAAAAGGAGAATGGAACGAAATGCAACAGGAAATGGAATCGGGAATGGAAGGGGCATATAATGGAATGGAATGTGGAATGGATTGGAATGGAATGGGGAATGGAAAGGGAAATGGAATGGAATGGAAAGATGAATGGAATGGGGAATGGAATGGAGAATGAAACAGAATGGAACAGGGAATGGAATGGGGAATGGAATGGAGAATGGAATGAAAAGGAAGAAGGCGAGAAATGGAAGGCAATGGAGAATGGAATGGTGCAGGTAATGGAATAGAATGGGGAATGGAATGGAGAATGGATGGAATGGAATGGAGAATGGAATGGGGAATGGAATGGAATGGAACGGGGAATGGAATGGGGAATTGAACAGAATGGAACCGGGAATGGAATGGGGAATTTAATGGGGAATGGAATGGATCATGTAATGGAATGGAAAGGGCATGTAATGGAATGGAATGGGGAGTGGAATGGATAATTGAATGGAGAATGTAATGGAATGCAATGGGGAATGTATTGGGGAATGTAATGCGGAATGTAATGGGGTATGGAATGGAATGGAATGGGGAATGGAAAGGGAAATGGAATGGGGAATGGAATGGGGAATGGAATGGGGAATGGAATGGGGAATGGAATGGTGCATAAAATGGATTTTAATGGGGAATGGAAGGGAGAATGGAACGGAATGGAATGGAGAGTGGATTGTAGAATGGAATGAAATGGAATGCGAAATAGAATATAGAATATAATGGAGAAAGGAATCGAATGGAACGGGGAATGGAATGGGGAATGGAATGGGTAAGGCAACGGAATTTATTAGGGAATGGAATGGGGAATGGAAAGGGGCATTTAATGGAATGGAATGTGCAATGGAATGGAATGGAATGGGGAATCAAATGGGGCATGTAATGGAATGGAGTGGGGAATAGAATACAATGGAACGGGAAACACAATGGCTAATGGAATGGGGCATGTAATCGAATGGAATGGGGAATGGAATGGAAGGGAAAGGGGAATGGAATGAAATGCAACGAACAATGGAATATAGAAGGGAATATTTGTTGGAATGGAACGGAACGGGGAATGGAATTGGGAATGGAATGAGGAATGGAAGGGAGAACGGAATGGGGAATGGAATGAAATGGAATAAGAAATGGAATATTGAATGGAATGGGGAAAGGAACGGAATGGAACGGGGAATGGAATGGGGAATGGAATGGGGCATATAATGGAATAGAATGGGGAATGGATTGGAATGGAACGGGGAATGGAAAGGGAAATGGAATGGAATGGAACAATGAATGGAAGGGGGAATGGAATGGAGAATGAAATGGAATGGAGCGGGGAATGGAAAGGGGAATGGAATAGAGAATGGAATGAAATGGAAGAGGGAGAGAAATGGAATGGAACGGAGAATGGAATGGTGCATGTAATGGAATAGAATGAGGAATGGAATGGAGAGTGGATGAAATGGAAAGGAGAATGGAATGGAATGGAACGGGGAATGGAAAGGAATGGAACGGGGAATGGAATGGAATGGAATGGGGAATAGAAAGGTGAATGAAACTGAATGGAATGGGGAATGGAACGGGGAATGGAATGGGGAATGGAATGGAGAATGGAATGGGGAAAGGAATGGAGAAATGAATGGAATGGAATGGAAAATTGAATGAGGAATGGAATGGGGAATGGAAAGGAAAGGAAGAGGGAGTGAAAAAAACGGAATGGAGAATGGAATGGGGCATGTAATGGAATGGAATGGGGAATGGAATGGAGAATGGAATAGGGAATGGAAGGAAATGGAATGAGAAATGGAATATAGAATGGAATGCAGAATGGATTGGAATGGAACGGGGAATGGAATGGGGCATGTAATGGAATGGAATGGGGAATGGAATGGAGAATGAAATAGGGAATGGAAGGAAATGGAATGAGAAATGGAATATAGAATGGAATGCAGAATGGATTGGAATGGAACGGGGAATGGAATGGGGAATGTACAGGGAAAAGCAATGGAATGGAATGGGGAAGGGAATGGGGAATGAAATGGGGCATGTAATGGAGCATGTAATGGAATGGAATGGTGAATGGAATGAAATAGAATGACAAATGGAATATAGAATGTAATGTTTAATGGAATAGGGAATGGAATTGGGAATGGAATGGGGAATGGAATGGGGAATGGAATGGAGAATGGAATGGGGAATGGAATGAAATGGAATGAGAAATGGAATATAGAATATAATGGAGAAGGGAATGGAATGGAATGGGTAATGGAATGGGGAATGGAATGTGTAATGCAATGTAAAGGAAAGGGGAATGGAATGGGGCATGGAATGGGGCATGGAATGGAATGGAATGTGGAATGGAATGAAATAGAATGACAAATGGAATATTGAATGTAATGTTTAATGGAATGCTGAATGGAATGGGGAATGGAATGGGGAATGGAATGGGGAATGGAATGAAATGGAATGAGAAATGGAATATAGAATATAATGGAGAAGGGAATGGAATGGAATGGGTAATGGAATGGGGAATAGAATGTGTAATGCAATGGAAAGGAATGGGGAATAGAATGGGGTATGTAATGGGGCATGTAATGGAATAGAATGGAGAATGGAATGGAGAATGGAATGGAATTGAATGAAGAATGGAATGGAATGGAATGGGGAACGAAATGGAATGGAACAGGGAATGCAGTGGGTAATGGAATGGAATGGAACAGGGAATGGAATGAAATGGAATGAGAAATAGAGCATAGAATGTAATGTTTAATGGAATGGAATGGAACGTGAAAGGAAAGGGGAATGGAATTGAATGGAACGGGGATTGGAATGGGGAATTGTATGAAATGGAATAAAAAATGGAATATAGACTGGAATGTTTAATAAAATGGAATGGAACGGGGAATCGAATGGGGAATGGAATGGGGAATGGAATGAAATGGAATAAGAAACAGAATATAGAATGGAATGGAGAATGCAATGGAATGGAATGGGGTAAGGAATGGCTAATGGAATAAGGCATATAATGGAATGAAATGTGGAATGGATTGGAATGGAACGAGGAATGGAAAGGGAAATGGAATGGAATGGAACGATGAATGGAATGGGGAATGGAATGGGGAATGGAATCAAATGGAATAAGAAACGGAATATAGAATGAAATGGAGAACGGAACGGAATGGAACGGGGAATGGAATTGGGAATAGAATGGGGCATATAATGGAATGGAATCTGGAATGGATTGAAATGGAACGAGGAATGGAAAGGGAAACAGAATGGAATGGAACGTTGAATGAAATGGGGAATGGAATGGGGAATGAAATGGAATGGAATGGAGAATGGAATGGGGAATGGAATGGAGAATGGAATGGGGAATGGAATGAAATGGAGTGAGAAATGGAATATAGAATACAATGGAGAAGGGAATGCAATCGAACGGGTAATGGAATGGGAAATGGAAAGTGTAATGCAATGGAAAGGAATGGGGAATGGAATGGGGAATGGAATGGGGCATGGAATGGGGCACGTAATGGAATAGAATGGAGAATGGAATGGAGAATAGATTGGAATGGAATGAAGAATGGAATGGAATGGAATGGGGAATGGAATGGAATGGAACAGGGAATGCATTGGGGAATGGAATGGAATGGAATAGGGAATGGAATGAAATGGAATGAGAAATAGAGTATGGAATGTAATGTTTAATGGAATGGAATGGAACGGGAATGGAAAGGGGAATGGAATTGAATGGAGCGGGGAATGGAATGGGGAATTGAATGAAATGTATTGAAAAATGGAATATAGACTGAAATGTTTAATAAAATGGAATGGAACAGGGAATAGATTGGGGAATGGAATGGGGAATGGAATGAAATGGAATAAGAAATGGAATATAAAAGGGAGTGGAGAATGGAATGGAATGAAATGGGTAATGGAATGGGGAATGGAATAGGGCATATAATGGAATGGAATGTGGAATGGATTGGAATGGAACGGGGAACGGAAAGGGAAATGGAATGGAATGGAACGATGAATGGAATGGGGAATGGAATGAAATGGAATAAGAAACGGAATATAGAATGAAATGGAGAATAGAACGGAATGGAACGAGAAATGGAATGGGGAATGAAATGGGGCATATAATGGAATGTGATGTGGAATGGATTGGAATGGAACGGGGAATGGAAAGGGAAATGGAATGGAATGGAAAGATGAATGGAATGGGGAATCGAATGGGGAATGGAATGGAGAATGGAATGAAATGGAAGAAGGAGATAAATGGAAGGGAATGGAGAATGGAATGGTGCAGGTAATGGAATAGAATGGGGAATGGAATGTAGAATGGATGGAATGGAATGGAGAATGGAATGGAATGGAATGGGGAATGGAATGGAATGGAACGAGGAATGGAATGGGGAATGGAATGGAATGGAATGGGGAATAGAAAGGAAAATGAAACGGAATGGAATGGGGAATGGAATGGGGAAGGTAATGGCTCAGGTAATGTAATGGAATGGGGCATGTAATGTAATGGAATGGGGAGTGGAATGGATAATTGAATGGAGAATGTAATGGAATGCAATGGGGAATGTAATGGGGAATGGAATGGGGAATGGAATGGAAAGTAACGGGGAATGGAATGGGAAATGGAATGGGGAATGGAATGGGAAATGGTATGGGGAATGGAACGGGGAATGGAATGGGGAAGTGAATGGGGAATGGAATTGGTGCATAAAATGGATTTTAATGGGGAATGGAAGGGAGAATGGTACAGAATGGAATGGAGAGTGGAATGTTGAATGGAATAAAATGGAATGCGAAACAGAATATAGAATATAATGGAGAAGGGAATCGAATGGAACGGGGAATGGAATGGATAATGGAATGGGTAAGGCAATGGAATTTAATAGGGAATGGAATTGGGAATGGAAAGGGGCATGTAATGGAATGGAATGGGCAAGGGAATGGAATGGAATGGGGAACCAAATGGGGCATGTAATAGAATGGAGTGGGGAATAGAATATAATGGAATGGGAAACGCAGTGGCTTATGGAATGGGGCATGTAATCGAAAGGAATGGGGAATGGAATGTAAAAGAAAGGGGAATGGAATGAAACGCAACGAGCAAAGGAATATAGAATGGAATGTTTATTGGAATGGAATGGAATGGGGAATGGAATGGGGAATGGAATGGGGAATGGAAGGGAGAATGGAATGGGGAATGGAATGAAATGGAATAAGAAACGGAATATTGAATGGAATGGAGAAAGGAACGGAAAGGAACGGGGAATGGAATGGGGAAAGGAATGGGGCATATAATGGAATGGAATGGAGAATGGATTGGAATGTAACGATGAATTGAAGGGGGAATGAAATGGAGAATGAAATGGAATGGAGTGGGGAATGGAATGGGGAATGGAATAGAGAATGGAATGAAATGGAAGAGGGAGAGAAATGGAATTGAATGCAGAATGGAATGGTGCATGTAATGGAATAGAATGGGGAATGGAATGGAGAATGGATGAAATGGAATGGAGAATGGAATGGAATGGAATGGGGAATGGAATGGAATGGAATGGGGAATGGAATGGGGAATGGAATGAAATGGAACGGGGAATGGAAAGGTGAATGGAATTGAATGGAACGGGGAATGGCATGGGGAATGGAATGGGGAATGGAATGGAGAATAGAATGGGGAAAGAAATGGAGAAATGAATGGAATGGAACGGAAAATGGAATGAGGAATGGAATGGGGAATGGAATGGAAAGGAAGAGGGAGTGAAATAAAATGGAATGGAGAATGGAATGGGGCATGTAGTGGAATGGAATGAGGAATGGAATGGAGAATGGAATAGGGAATGGAAGGAAATGGAATGAGAAATGGAATATAGAATGGAATGCAGAATGGACTGGAATGGAACGGGGAATGGAATGTTGAATGGAATGGGGAATGGAATGGACTGGAACAGGGAATGGAATGGGGAACGTAATGGGGAATGTAATGGAATGGAATGGGGAAGGGAATGGGGAGTGAAATGGGGCATGTAATGGGGCATGTAATGGAATGGAATGGTGAATGGAATGAAATAGAATGACAAATGGAATATAGAATGTAATGTTTAATGGAATGGGGAATGGAATTGGAAGTGGAATGGGGAATGGAATGGGGAATGGAATGGAGAATGGAATGGGGAATGGAATGATATGGAATGAGAAATGGAATATAGAATGTAATGGAGAAGGGAATGGAATGGAACGGGTAATGGAATGGGGAATGGAATGTGTAATGCAATGGAAAGGAATGGGAAATGAAATGGGGCACGTAATGGGGAATGTAACGGAATGGAATGGGGAAAGGAGTGAAATAGAATGACAAATGGAATATAGAATGTAATGTTTAATGGAATGGGGAATGGAATGGGGAATGGAATGGAGAATGGAATGGAGAATGGAATGGGGAATGGAATAAAATGGAATGAGAAATGGAATATAAAATACAATGGAGAAGGGAATGGAATGGAATGGGTAATGGAATGGGGAATGGAATGGGGAATGGAATGGCTCATGTAATGGAAAGGAATGGAGCATGGAAGGGGCATGTAATGGAATAGATGGAGAATGGAATGGAGAATGGATTGGAATGGAGTGAAGAATGGAATGGAATGGAATGGGGAATGGAATGAAATGGAATGAGAAATGGAATATAGAATATAATGGAGAAGGGAATGGAATGGAACGGGTAATGGAATGGGGAATGGAATGTGTAATGCAATGGAAAGGAAAGGGGAATGGAATGGGGCATGTAATGGGGCATGTAATGGAATGGAATGGGGAATTGAATGAAATAGAATAACAAATGGAATATAGAATCCAATGTTTAATGGAATGGGGAATGGAATTGGGAATGGAATGGGGAATGGAATGGGGAATGGAATGGAGAATGGAATGGGGAATGGAATGGAGAATGGAATGGGGAAAGAAATGGAGAAATGAATGGAATGGAACAGAAAATGGAATGAGGAATGGAATGGGGAATGGAATGGAAAGGAAGAGGGAGTGAAATAAAATGGAATGGAGAATGGAATGGGGCATGTAATGGAATGGAAAGAGGAATGGAATGGAGAAAGGAATAGGGAATGGAAGGAAATGGAATGAGAAATGGAATATAGAATGGAATGCAGAATGGACTGGAATGGAACGGGGAATGGAATGTTGAATGGAATGGGGAATGGAATGGAATGGAACTGGGAATGGAATGGGGAACGTAAGGGGGAATGTAATGGAATGGAATGGGGAAGGGAATGGGGAATGAAAAGGGGCATGTAATGGGGCATGTAATGGAATGGAATGGTGAATGGAATGAAATAGTATGACAAATGGAATATAGAATGTAATGTTTAATGGAATGGGGAATGGAATTGGAAATGGAATGGGGAATGGAATGGGGAATGGAATGGAGAATGGAATGGGGAATGGAATGAAATGGAATGAGAAATAGGAATATAGAATATAATCGAGAAGGGAATGGAATGGAATGGTAATGAAATGGGGAATGGAATGTTTAATGCAATGGAAAGGAATGGGGAATGAAATGGGGCATGTAATGGGGCATGTAATGGAATGGAATGGCAAAAGGAATGATATAGAATGACAAATGGAATATAGAATTTAATGTTTAATGGAATGGGGAATGGAATGGGGAATGGAATGGAGAATGGAATGGGGAATGGAATGAAATGGAATGAGAAATGGAATATAGAATACAATGGAGAAGGGAATGGAATGGAACGGGTAATGGAATGGGGAATAGAATGGGGAATGGAATGACTCATGTAATCGAATGGAATGGGGCATGGAATGAGGCATGTAATGGAATAGAATGGAGAATGGAATAGAGAATGGATTGGAATGGAATGAAGAATGGAATGGAATGGAATGGGGAATGGAATGGAATGGAACAGGGAATGCAGTGGGGAATGGAATGGAATGGAACAGGGATTGGTATGAAATGGAATGAGAAATGGAGTATGGAATGTAATGTTTAATGGAATGGAATGGAACGGGAATGGAAAGGGGAATGGAATTGAATGGAGCAGGGAATGGAATGGGGAATTGAATGAAATGGAATGAAAAAAGAAATATAGACTGGAATGTTTAATTAAATGGAACGGAACAGGGAATAGAATGGGGAATGGAACGGGGAATGGAATGAAATGGAATAAGAAACGGAATATAGAATGGAGTGGAGAATGGAATGGAATGCAAAGGGGAATGGAATGGAGAATGGAATATTGCATATAATGGAATGGATTGTGGAATGAATTGGAATGGAACGGGGAACGGAAAGGGAAATGGAATGGAATGGAACGATGAATGGAATGGGGAATGGAATGGGGAATGGAATCAAATGGAATAAGAAACGGAATATAGAATGAAAGGGAGAATGGAACGGAATGGAACGGGAAATGGAATCGGGAATGGAAGGGGCATATAATGGAATGGAATGTAATGTGGAATGGATTGGAATGGAACGGGGAATGGAAAGGGAAGTGGAATGGAATGGAACGATGAATGGAATGGGGAATGGAATGGGGAATGAAACGGAATGGAACAGGGAATGGAAAGGGGAATGGAAGGGAGAATGGAATGAAATGGAAGAAGGAGAGAAATGGAAGGGAATGGAGAATGGAATGGTGCAGGTAATGGAATAGAATGGGGAATGGAATGGAGAATGGATGGAATGGAATGGAGAATGGAATGGGGAATGGAATGGAATGGAACGGGGAATGGAATGGGGAATGGAACGGAATGGAACCGGGAATGGAATGGGGAATGGAATGGGGAAAGGAATGGCTCATGTAATGGAATGGAATGGGGCATGTAATGGAATGGAATGGGGAGTGGAATGGATAATTGAATGGAGAATGTAATGGAATGCAATGGGGAATGTAATGGGGAATATAATGCGGAATGTAATGGGGAATG
>PVKV010039413.1:0-13070 GCA_004027835.1 Alouatta palliata | reverse complement strand
ATTTCTTTATTACATTTTTACAAAAAATTTACAGTTTTCTTAAAGTGGCATTTTGTTGGTTATTATAGTGATGATACATATTAACACTTTATATTGAAGAAGTATAAAAATCACATGGCATTATAAATTTTTGATAAGGAGTAATATCCTCTTTTAACAACTAGAGGCTCTCGGGCATACTGTTTGGTGAGAAATTATTTATTTTGTATTTTCATTTTGACAATAATCTTTTCTTGTTTTTAACCAGTTATAAAAACAAAGCTTTTTCTTTGTTGTGATAATGTACAGTAAGACTTAGTTTCTTGAGCTGACACTAAATAAAATGAGATCAACAGGAATATTCTAGGAGGTCATGTTTAGTTTTTAGAAAGGAAAGGATGGCATCCACATATATACGGATGAGAAATCTTAGAGCATATGATCTGGGACCGAAACTCTGGAATACATATCCAGTGTCAAGCTCTGAGAGCAGAGGGAGTTTGCTCTGGGACCTGGAATGAGTGATGGAGAAATGTTTTAAAAAAATAAATAGGCCAGGCACAGTGGCTCACATCTGAAATTCTAGCACTTTGCAATGCCGAGGTGGGCAGATGGCTTGAGCTCAGGAGTTTGAGACTAGCCTGGACACCATGGCGAAACCCCGTCTCTCTATAGAAACAAAACAGGCCAGGCATGCTGGCTCACACTTGTAATCCCAGCACTTTGGGAGGTCAAGGCGGGTGGATCACTTGAGGTCAGGAGTTCAAGACCAGCCCAGGCAACATGGTGAAACCCCATCTCTACTAAAAATATAAAACTTAGCTGGGCATGGGGGCACATGGTTGTAATCCCAGCTACACGAGAGGCTGGGGCACAAGAATCACTTGAACCCGGAAGGCAGAGGTTGCAGTGAACTGGGACTCTAGCCTGGGCAACAGAGCAAGATTGTATCTCAAACAACAACAAACAAAACAATTGTGGGAGGATTCCTAGGTTTGCTGCACTCCAGTTTAATGCTTGTATAGTGCTCATACTTAGATCTCAGGACTTTTCAAGGGCTGACCCACCCATTTTCTGCCATATGCAGTCAGCCCCCAGGCCTCATCCGTACCGAAAGGCCTGTGGACAATGACTGCCTCAGCAGAAAATAATTCGAGCCTCTGACATACTCCAGAGCCAGCGTGAGCTGCCCCTGTTCCGGACCACCAAGCCCAGACTGGACAGCCTGCTTTCCCACCCTGGCCTGCGGCTGGCTCACGCTGGATCTCTCCCCCGTCCTGCTTTCCCACTGGTGCCTCTAAGACCTCAGTCTCCCCAACACGAACAGGTATTGGTCCTCAAACACAAACACACTCTTAGCTTGGTTTCTGCTCTATTTTGGTATCTCTACTTTTGAACTTTGCTTAGTGTTCCCTTCTAAAATCTAACCACTGGATCCAACCCAGGGGTGTAGAGTATCCACTCTGAGTCTGCTGTTTCCCCAAGTGTCCCCTCAGCGGGCAGCAGGCTCTGCCTTATCCTGGTGGGGCACAGGTGCACCATCTTCTCCAGCTACAAGGCAGCGGAGTGGGTCTCCTGGAGGTTCTCCTCCAGCTTCAGCCCCAGGTTGTCGATCCCAATGCTGGTGACTGGAGGCACACTGCTTTCAGCTGGCTCGGCCGTACGAGTCGGGGTGGAGCAGTACAGGATAAACCCCACCATGATGACGGTGAAGGACAGGATGTAGAGTCCTGAAAACTAGGAAAAGAGAAGAACAGGAAGTGAATTGTGCCCCTCACATACGCATCTTTGCTGCTGGCTTTTGTCAACTGTGCTTTGAGCATTACCTTCTCATAATCATTTGCTTGCTTGCTTGCTTGCTTCCTTCCTCCCTCCCTCCCTCTCCTCCTCCTCCTCTCTTTTCCTTTCCTTTCCTTTTTCCTTCCCTTTCCCCTTCCCTTCCCTTTCCCTTCCCTCATCTTTTCCCTCTCCTTTCCTTTTCCCTCTCCTTTTTCCTTTCCAACAGGATCTCACTCTGTGGCCCAGGATGGAATGCAGTGGTGCAATCTCGGCTCACTGCAACCTCCACCTCCCAGGCTCCAGCAATCCTCCCACCTCAGCCTCCAGATCAGCTTAGACCACTGGCGCTCACCACCACACCTGGCTAATTTTTGTGTTTTTTGTAGAGACAGGGTTTCTCCATGTTGCCCAGGCTGGTCTTGAACACTTGATCTCAAGCAATCCGCCCGCCTCAGGCTCCCAAAGTTCGGGGGATTACAGGTGTGAGCCACCATGCCTGGCCTCATGATCTTTTTTCTGAAAGTTGCCTAAGGAGATGGTAATGCACAAAACCCTCCCACATATGCTGGTGAATACTGGGACTGCCAACAGCACCCAGCACACCAGCCACCTGGATCCTTGGATCTTTAGGAGAAATGGAACTTTGCTTGTCTCTGTCATAATCCAGCTACACCCCACTCTGCATATAGTCCCACTTAGTGGAGAAAATGGTGGTCATCATCGATACCACAAGAAAGCCCCATTCAGACCCTAGACACAGTTTACAATATTGGTACGGAACAGAGGAACGTAAGACTATGATGAAATGTGGAAGTACAGAAGTGGCATCTGCTCAACAGCCTCTCAATGTGTGCTATTCAATGAAATTCATTTTGCTAAAATTTAATACATTACCTTGTCTCTGTAGGCAAGTATTACATAGTAAAATTTATGGTGGACTGAGCAGATTCAGAATTTTAGAGCTAGAAAGAGCCTAGATATCAGAAGAGTCCAAAGCCCAAAGGGGTGACCAGTGTAAGATCCAGTAAGGACAGTCATAGGGAACAGAGTCCTGAAGAGGTTGTCTCATACACTGTCTGCTCCCAGAAGGACCAAATAGAGCAGAAGCCCATTCTGACAGACATACCACAAGTATGGATGTTTTTGGTGACCCACCCCAACCTCCTTCCCTTCCCCTTCTTAAGACTGAAAACCACCACCCAGAGCAAAATAAAGTGAGGACAGAACACTAATTCATTGGGTGTGTGTATGTTTATATATATATATATATATATGGAAAAATGGCATACCCCAAAAGTCTAAATAAATTCTATTAAGAAATTTGTATATGTGCTCTTATTTGAGTTGGAAATCCATACAAAAGTTGAAGTATTAAATGAGTATGTATTTTTAGCAACATGATAAGGCACAGAAACAGAATGGCTAAAGACTGACCAAGCATGGTATATTAAAAAATAGAGAAACTATGTAGTGTAATTAATGTGTAATCAAATACCCAGGGCCTTTTTTCTTTCAATTGGAAAAAGCAAACTCAGATTGTGATTAATCCTGTGAACATGACTTTAAATTAGGAATGGAGTAGCTAACATCATACTGAACAGGAAAAATATAAAAGCCTTACTTCTAAGAACTGGAACAAAACAAAAACGCCCTCTTTCACCACTCCTATTCAACTTAGTGCTGGAAGTCCTAGCCAGAGCAATGAGGCAAGAAAAAGAAATAAGAGGCATCCAAATTAGAAAAGAAGTTAAATTATCCCTCTTTGTAGATGACATGATCTTATATCCAGAAAAACCTAAAGACACCACAAAATAGCTCTTAGATCTAATCAGTAAATTAGGTAAAGTTGTAGGATACAAAATCAACATATATAAAAATCAGTAGCCTTTCTATACACTAATAATGAAGTAGTAAGATAGAAATCAAGAAGGCAATCCCATTCACAACAGCTACACAAAATAAAATAACTAGGAATAAATTTAACCAAGGAGGTGAAAGACCTCTATAAGGAAAGCTACAAAACCCTAATGAAATAAATTAAAGATGACACAAATGGAAAACCCATGCTCATGGATTAGAAGAATTAATCTCATTAAAAGGAGCATACTACCCAAAGCAATTTATAAATTCAATGCAATCCCTATCAAAGTATCAATGTTATTTTTCACATAAATAGAAAACACAATCCTAAAATTCATATGGAACCACACAAGGGCCCAAATAGCCAAAGCAATCCTGGGCAACCAAAACAGCATGGTATCTGTATAAAATGAAACTGAACTCCTATCTCTCAACATATAAAAACAAATCTATTCAAGATGGGATTAAAGACTTAAATGTAAGACCCAAAGCTAAAAAGCTACTAGAAGAAAACACTTTAGGACATTGGTCTAGACAAAGATTTTATGGCTAACATCTCAAAAGCACAGGTAACAAAAACAAAAATATATAAATGAGACTATATTAAACTAAAAAGTTTCTGCACAGCAAAGAAAACAATCAACGGTGAAGAGATAACCTCTTGAATGAGAGAAAATATTTGCAAACTATTTATCCAACAAAGGACTAATATCCATAGTATACAAGTAATTCAAACAACTCAAGAATGAAAAACAAATAATCATTTTAAAAAGAGGGCAAAAGGGCCAGGCGTGGTGGCTCACTTCTGTAATCCAAGCACTTTGGAGGCCAAGGCGGGCGGATCACCTGAGGTTGGGAGTTCAAGACCAGCCTGTCCAACATGGTGAAACCCCGTCTTTATTTAAAAAAAAAAAAAAAAAAAAAAGTGGGCAGAGGACATGAATAGACATTTCTCAAAAGATATAAATGGCCAAGAGGTATATGAAAAAATGTTCAGCATCACTAATCATCAGGAAAATGCAAATCAAAGCCACAGTGAGATATCATCTTACCCCAGTTAGAGTGGCCATTATTAAAAAGTCAAAAAATAACATGCTGTCAAGGATGTGTAGAAAAGGAACTCTTAGGCCAGGTGCGGTGGCTCACGCCTGTAATCCTAGCACTCTGCGAGGCAGAGGCAGGTGGATCACCTGAGGTCAAGAGTTCAAGACCAGCCTGGCCAACATGGTGAAATCTCGTCTATACTAAAAATACAAAAACTAGACAGGCATGGTGATGGGCGTAGGCACCTGTAATCCCTGCTAAATGGGAGGCGCAGGCAGGAGAATCACTTGAACCCAGGAGGCGGAGGCTGCAGTGAGCCGAGATTGTGCCACTGTACTCCAGCCTGGGCAACAGAGCGCAAACTCTGTCTCAAAAAAAGAAAAAAAGAAAAGGGAACTCTTAAATACTGCTGGTGGAAATATAAATTAGTAGAGTACAGCCACTATGGAAAACAGTATGGAGATTCTCAACAAACTAAAAATAGAACTACCATACAATCCAGCAATCCCGCTATTGAGTATTTATCCAAAGGAAAAGACAAGGGAGATACCTGCACTCAGTTGTTGACTGCAGCACTATTCACAATAGCAAAGATACGGAATCAACCTAAGTGGCCATCAGTGGACAAATGAATAAAGAAAATATGGTATATAAACACAATGGAATAGTATTGAGCCACAAAAAAAAATGAAATCCTATCATTTGCAGCAACACGGATGGAACTAGAGGTCATTATGTTAAGTGAAATAAGCCAAGGCACAGAGAGACAAATAATGCATGTTACACTCACATGTGGGAGCTTAAAAAGTCCATTTTGTAGAGGCAGAGAATAGAATGACAGATACCAGGGGCTGAGGAGGATGTGTGGGTTGGGGGTGCGAGATAAAGAGGTTAGGTTTTGTTGTTGTTGTGTTGTTGTTGTTTTGAGACAGAGTCTCGCTCTGTCACCCAGGCGGGAGTGCAGTAGCTCAATTTCAGCTCACTGCAACCTCTGTCTCCCAGGCAGAGGATCCCAAGTGATCCTCCCACCTCGGTCTCCCAGGTAGCTGGGACTACAGGTGCACACCATCATATGTGGCTGATTTGTGTGTGTGTGTGTGTGTGTGTGTGTGTGTATATATATATATATGTTTTTTTTTTTTTTGTAACGACAGTGTTATGCATGTTGCCCAGGCTGGTCTCGAACTCCTAAGCTCAAGCAATCCTTGTGTCTTGGCCTCCTAAAGTGGTGGAATTACAGGCATAAACCACCACACCCAGGCTAAGGAAGGTTGTTTAATGCATACAAACATAATTAGATAGAAGGAATAAGTTCTAATGTTTGACAGCAGAGTAGGCTGACTATAGTTAACAATATTGTATTGTATGTTTCAAAACTGCTAGAAGAGAGGACTGGAAATGTTCCCGATACATAGAAATGATGAATACCTGAGGTGATGGACATCTCAAACACCCTGACTTGTACACAGTCTATGCATGTAACAAAATGTCTCATATAGCCCATAAGTATGCATATTTATATCAATAAAAAATTAAGAATAGGGGTATGCTATTTGATTCACACCAATAAATAGTTTTAAGTTTCATATTATGCCTAATAAAAAGTTCAAAAGAGAATGACAGATAAAAACAAGAAAACAGAATGGGCTAGGGAAGGAGGGAAAAGGAAGAGAAAGAAGATGAGAAAGAAGGAAGGAGTGGAAGGAAAGAGAGAGAGAGAGAGACAGGGAGAGAAGAAAAAGAAAGCAAGCTAGCTGGGCACAGTGGCAGGCATCTGCAGTCCCAGCTACTCAGGAGGCTAAGTTGGGAGGATCGCTCAAGCCCAGGAGTTTGAGGCCAGCCTGGGCAACACAGTGAGACCCTGTTGCTAAAAAGAAAATAAAAAATTTCACTCCAGAGGAAGTTTGGAAAATAAAAAAAAAAAATTAAAAATAAAAAAAAAAAAAGCAAGACATACTCCCAAAGATAAAAGAAAAAACTAATTTTCTGAAATGAGTATTAAGTAGATTGCTGGTCACATCCAGCTGTGGGCTCCTCGGGTCACCAACAGCTTTAATGTGCTAATTTTTTACAGATGCTGAATTATTTCTCTACGTTAAACCTTAAGAATTCCTTAAGGAATGCAATAGCCACAGCCCTCCCCAACAGGAAAATATTTCCTGGATTCAACGGGAATGTGAAACCAATAATAATGTCGAGCTGAGCAGTCAGCTATAATTTCCTACCACTGATTTTCATTCTTGGATCTAATATATAACACAGGGCCCAACACAAAGCTGGTGTTTAATAAATGTTTGTTGAAAAAAAAATTGATGCAGAGAAGATTAGGGGAAGTTAGAGTTATTTGGAGTACTCTAAACTTTTAAAGGTGGTATTATTTATTATTATTATTATTATTTTTTTTTTTTTTTTTGAGAGAGAGCCTTGCTCTGTCACCCAGGCTGGAGTGCAACAGTGCTATCTCGGCTGACTGTGACCTCTGCCTCCTGGGTTCAAGCGATTCCCCTGTCTCAGCCTCCTGAATAGCTGGGATTACAGGCATATGCTACCATACCTGGCTAATTTTTGTACTTTTAGTAGAGACAGGGTTTCACCATGTTGGCCAGGCTGGTCTCAAACTCCTGACCTCAAGTGATCCACCCACCTCGACCTCCCAAAGTGCTGGGATTACAGGTGTGAGCCACCACGCCTGGCCTGAAGTTGGTATTTTGAAAAGGTAGTCACGCTATCCCATAAAATGTTCATTGTTACCTGGGAAAAAACCTACATAACTTGTTCAAAACTGGTTATATTTTGTTTGGTGGCTTTTAAGTGTTCAGAAGAAAAACTATCATGTCTCTCTTAAGAAGCCAGCTGATTAAATTGAGTCACTTTTATTAGCATGAAGAGACTAATAAAGCAATCGAGTGAGGTAAGTCTCCTGAGTTAGAGGCTGTTACTTTTTTCTCTTGTAAAATTCTTTATGTCTGGATCTAGGCAGGAAGTTTCTTGTGGCTACGTTATTCAGCAAATATTTACTCAAGATCAATTTCAGGAGAGACAGCGTGCTTAAGGTCTGACACATGCCATCAAGAGGACTCAGTGACAGCTGAAAAAATAAATAAATAAAAGCAAAAAACAGGAAAAAAAAAGTCTGACACAGGTGAGTAAAAAATTCTGAACCTCTTTTTCAACTGTCTGCTTCAAAAAATTACAGCTAAAGTTATTTTAGACACAATTTTTAAAATTGGTAGTATATCAAGCTTATGATCTGTCTTTAAAAACTACTTCTTGGCCAGGCTCAGTGGCTCATGCCCTGTGGTCTCAGCACTTCCGGAGGCCAAGGCAGGTGGATCGCTTGAGCTCAGGAGCTGGAGACCAGCCTGGCCAACATGGTGAAACCCCATCTCTACTAAAAATACAAAAACTAGCCAGGTATGGTGGTGGGCACCTGTAATCCCAGCTACTCGGGAGGCTGAGGCACAAGAATCGCCTGAACCCAGAATTCAGAGGTTGCAGTGGGTTAAGATGACACCACTGCACACCAGCTTGGGCGACAGAGCGAGGCTCTGTTGCAAAAGAAAACAAACCAAAACAAAAAAACTACTTGTAAAGTGCTAGGTGTCTTCATTATCCTCTGAGTTTTTTCTTCCTCTGTAATTTACTCTTTAGATTTCAGAAGACCTTTGACCAAAAACAGTAAAAATCTGATCTAAGAATGAACTATTAGACGTGCAGGGACAAAGAAACACAAAAGAACTGGAAAGGAATTTATCAACTGCATGCTCTGATTCTGAGAATAGTAGTTTAAAGTTATGCGACCGAAAAAATGACATAAAAGGGGATTTTTCATTTTAAAGTTAAAAACAGTTGAAGCTATAGCCAGCCACCAACTAACCTGGAACTCCTATATGGAAACACCAGCACCCCTAGTGGTAGCCAGATGAAATGCAGCACAGAAAAACGAGGTTGGCTTTGTAGTCCGTGACAATTTGGTTATCAGAAAAAAATCTAGGATCATCAGGATGACTTCTCTGATTCACTTTGACTTTTTCTTAGTGATATTACCAATAAGCTATAAATACTCCTTCAGTCTTAGTTCAGGAACACCTTAACCAGCAAGTCTGAAAACATAACAGCTGGTTCCTTCACATGTAACCTTGCAAAGCAAAAAAGTTTATACTCTAAGCAGAAATTTCTGAGAACTCACTAAGCTTAATGTATCAGTAATTCAGCTAAGTATTGTAAGCTCATGGCCAATATCTGGGAATAGCATAAATAAGGATTTGTCTGGATATAAAATTTTACAAGGACCAAGAAATACAGTCGATTGCCCATACTGAAACTAAAATTATCAGGTAACAGCCAACATCCTATCTGCTCAAATGACTGTCAGGAAAATAGGAATCCTTTACTGAAGGCATGCTGAGAAAAGACAGATATCTTTTCTCTCTTTTTTTTTTTTTTTGGAGACAGGGTCTCACTCTGCCCGCCAGGCTGGAGTGCAGTGATGTGATCAGACCACGGCTCACTGCGGCCTCAACCTCCCTGTGCCCAAGTGATCCTCCACTTCAGCCTCTCTCTGGAGTAGCTGGAACTACAGATGCACACTACCATGTCTGGCTAATTTTTTTTTTTTTTGTATTTTGTTGGAGAGATGGTGTTTTGCCATGTTGTCCAGGCTGAAAAGAGAGATTTCAAAAGCAGGGGTTCTCAAAGTATAATCCAAAATCCTTGAGGGAACTCAAAACCCTGGGAGGAATCTATATAGTCAAAGCTGTTGTTACTTTTCTTTCTTTTTTTTTTTTTTTTTTTAAGACAGAGTTTCGCTCTTGTTACCCAGGTTGGAGTGCAATGGTGCAATCTCGGCTCGCTGCAACCTCCGCCTCCTGGGTTCAAGCAATTCTCCTGCCTCAGCTTCCCGAATGGCTGGGATTATAGGCATGTGCTACCACGCCCAGCTAATTTTTGTATTTTTAGTAGAGATGGTGTTTCACCATGTTGGCCAGGACTGGTCTTGAACTCCTGACCTCAGGTGACCCACATGCCTCAGTCTCCTAAAGTGCTGGGATTACAGGCATAAGCCACCATGCCCACCCCTCAAAGCTATTATTACTATACTACTAAAACACTATTTTTCCTTTTCACTTTCATCTTCTTACAAGTGCACAATGAAATGTTCTACGGGCTACATGATGTGATATCACAAGGCAGAAGGAAGAAGCAGATATGAGAATCCCGCTGTTTTCCAGCAAGCCACACAGTAATTTTTAAAAAATATAAATCAGTGACACTCTTCTCATCATTTTTTTATTTTCAAAAATAGTTTTTCATAAAATTGTTATGTTAACGTATGATGATTTTCATGAGTTAATTTTTTAAATTTCTCAGTTTTCATTTATAATATGGTAAATAATAGGTATAAATGACTGAGGTTCCCAATTTTTAATCAAGGGGCTTAAGTGCCTGTAATCCCAGCACTTTGGGAGGCGGTGGCAGAGGCAGGTGGATCACCTGAGGTCAGAAGTTCGAAACCAGACTGACCAACGTAGTGAAATCCTCTATCTACCAAAAATACAAAAAATTAGCTGGGTGTGGTGGCACATGCCTGTAATTCCAGCTACTTGGGAAGCTGAGGCAGGAGAATTGCTTAAACCTGGGAGACAGAGGTTGCAGTGAGCTGAGATCATGCCATTGCACTCCAGCCTGGGCAACAAGAGTGAAACTCTGTCTCAAAAAAAAAAAAAAAAAAAAGAGAACTGCTAAACTGCTGCCCTAGGAATTTTCAAATTTGCTGTGAGGTTGGAAAAAAAATCTATTTACTTGGTTCTCTATGATAATGAGACTTTAACATGATGCAATCATAGGCTTCAGATTTATCTTAATAATGAAATTAAGGTGGAAAGTACAGTGGCAAGAAGCCTGGACTGATAGAAGATTGAAAAAGACTGACAAATGGCTGGGCGCAGTGACTCACGCCTATAATCCCAGCATTTGGGAGGCTAAGGCAGGCGGATCCCCTGAGGTCAGAAGTTTGAGACCGGCCTGACTAACATGGAGAAACCATGTCTCTACTAAAAATACAATTAGCCAGGCATGGTGGCACATGCCTGTAGTCCCAGCTACTCAGGAGGCCGAGGCAGGAGAATCACTTCAATCCCGGAGGCAGAGGTTGTGTTGAGCCGTGATCTCGCCACTGTACTCCAGCCTGGGCAACAAGAGCAGAACTCTCTCAAAAAAATAAAATATAAATAAAATGAATGGCTCAATCAGTCATTATCAAGGGAAGGTGTATCAGACTCTTTGAGGATGCTATTTTTTCTAACTCTGTATTTGTTCTCTTGCTTCCTCTGAAGACACTGATATATTCCCTCCCAACCCACCTGCCTTGAGAATTAGTACACGTAATAGGACCCATTGCTGATGGCAGCAGGTTACGCTTGTAAATGCCGTGATGATGTGGATAGAAAAGGTCTGAAACACCACTGGACTGAATTACCTTTAAGATATAAAATTACTATCAAAGACGGAACCATTCCAATCACACATGCATTATAAGCTGGCCACTTCTCTTCCTTTTCCATCAGGTACTCCAGACTTTTGTGTATCAGGGCAAAAAGAGTGAATGGAAAAGCACCTAGTGCTCAGGCTAAGCTACATTCTCCCTCAAGGTCAGCAGCAGCTCTGGGTCTGCTTGTTTATCACCTGGCAACATGCGTTAACAATTCCATAAGCTAGTGCCCTGGGCCATACCATCGAAGATGAAATCCACGTATTTCACCCTTTAGAAAAACGCTAGGAGGGCAATTTATGTGAACCAGTTTTCTAATTCAGAAGCAGCCTGACCAGTGAAATTCTTGCCAAGAGAAAAAGAAGGTTTTATTTTTCGATCTAGCGACTTGAAGAAACCTGCTACATTTTTTGCATTCAAGCAAGTGTTCTTTAAACATGATCTCTTTGTTTACCTTATATCCAAACAGAAAGAGTCCAAAGAAAAGGCTGTAGAGGTCCGCTGTCAGGATGCCCAGGTTGACGGAAGTGGCACTAGTGACTTTAATCACCAATGGCATGAAGCTGTACAGGCAAAACATACACAGGGCAAATGCCATGAACAGCAGGGCTGCGAAAAACAGAAAGGAATATCTAATATTAGGGCAAGAAATCAGAAGACAAAGGAGTTTGAGGCTTGGCTGCCATATAAAACTCCCTAACCCTTTAACATGTTATCTACAAAGCCCCTTGTTAACAGTCAGCATTGCAAATGAGACCATAAAGCTCTCTGGAAGAAATAATATTCATAGCAAGTTGTGATGTAGATAAAGGACCTCAAAACTCCAACAAGGTATTAGATGAGCAAGGCCAGAAAATCCTGCTTATGGTGTGACTGAGTCCATAGCTCTTATAACCCTTGCTATGCATCCTCACAGGACAGAGTGATGCCTGTGATAAAAGGCCAGTAAAGGCAGAATCAACTCCTCGTGTCAAGAAAAATCATTCATTATCTTTGCTTTTGTTTGGTTGGACATGATTTATATAATTGGATTCAAAATAAAGTATCTTTAAAGACATCAAAGACAGTTATTAGGTCCACTGTATTTTGTTCATCTCATTAAATTAAATGCTCCAAGGCAGCACAATATAAGTATCCTCTTTAGGACAGTGCACACGGTGTGGATGTTGCCGACATTAGCAGTATCTCTGCTTTGCAACCACTGTTTTTTTTAATTTTATTTATTTATTATTTATTATTATTTTTTAATATATATATTTTATTGCATTTTAGGTTTGGGGGTACATGTGAAGAACATGCAAGATTGTTACATAGGTACACACATGGCAGTGTGATTTGCTGCCTTCCTCCCCATCACCTGTATCTGGCATTTCTCCCCATGCGATCCCTCCCCAACTCCCCACCCCCTGCTGTCCCTCCCCTTTTTCCCCCCCGACAGACCCCAGTGTGAGATGCTCCCCTCCCTGTGTCCATGTGTTCTCATTGTTCAACACCCGCCTATGAGTGAGAATATGCGGTGTTTGGTTTTCTGTTCCTGTGTCAGTTTGCTGAGAATAATGGTTTCCAGGTTCATCCATGTCCCTACAAAGGATGCAAACTCATCGTTTTTGATGGCTGCATAATATTCCATGGTGTATATGTGCCACATTTTCCCTGTCCAGTCTATCATCAATGGGCATTTGGGTTGGTTCCGGGTCTTTGTTATTGTAAACTGTGCTGCAATAAACATTCGTGTGCATGTGTCCTTATAGTAGAATGATTTATAATCCTTTGGATATATACCCAGTAATGGGATTGCTGGGTCAAATGGAATTTCTATTTCTAGGTCCTTGAGGAATCGCCACACTGTCTTCCACAATGGTTGAACTAATTTACACTCCCACCAACAGTGTAAGAGTGTTCCTATTTCTCCACATCC
>PVKV010039412.1:0-13073 GCA_004027835.1 Alouatta palliata | reverse complement strand
TGTAGACACTGTGAGTGTGAGAATCGGGTGTGGGTGCTGGGACCCTGTAGACACTGTGAGTGTGAGAATCGGGTGTGGGTGCTGGGACCCTGTAGGTACTGTGAGTGTGAGAATCAGGTGTGGGTGCTGGGGCCCTGTAGGCACTGTGAGTGTGAGAATTGGGTGTCAGGGCTGGCGCCGTGTTGGCACTATTCGCTGTGTTGAGTTTGCGCTCATTTCCTGGTGTTTTCTGGCTTTACCATCTCCAGCTCTGCCTCTTGAGGGTCCCTCGCAGCCCCCGGCCCCCCTTGGCCTCTGTTCATGTTCTCCTGTGTGAGGGCCTCGTTCTGCGGCCACTGCCTGCTGGTCCTGCAGTGCCCCTGTTGTCACCTCTGGTAGGCTGCAGGCCTGTGGGACCTGTGGTGTGGGTGTCACTGAGCTCTTGCCTCCGTCTGGGGCCGCCTGCTGCCTCCGCAGCCTCCCCCTCCCGGGCTGGTCTCCTCCCGCAGTCTGCCCCGCGTCCCGCTGCGTCCTCACTGTAGCTGTGTTCTCCAGTCATCACTCCCCGGCCACTGTTGTGCTGGTCCCAGCTGGAGCCCGATTGCGGTCAGCAGTGACCAGCCGGACGGGGCAGGCGCTATGAACTCCACCTGGCACAGAAGGCGTTTGGCAGGCGTTTTCTGAGTGAGTGTTGGGACGCAGCCTTCCTGAGACTTCTGAAAGCACCTTCGCTTCTTCTCTCCCTCAGTAGTCAAGATGCTGGGCAGGGAATTCTGTGTGGAAGGGCTTTTTCTTCAGCGCTGTGGAAGGATGGCGTCTTCCACCTGTAAAATCCACTGTCGCCTTTGTGAAGTTAAACCTGGTCTTTTCTGGGGCTTCTTCCCCGGAGCTGCGGGGCCCCCTCTGTTCCGAGACCCCGTGGTCGGGGGGGTGACCCCTCATTCTGGCAGGATTGTTTCAGCTTCTGAGATGAAGACGGCCTGCGCAGGCCTGGAGAATAATACAGCAAGGCCTGTGTGCTTATGGCCCTGCTGGGGAAGTCAGATTCAGTAGAATCAAAGCTCCCTCTCTGTTTCCTCTCTGCTTTCTGTAAAGCCTGGTAATGGATGCTGGAACTTTTCTGTCGCCTGTGCTATCTCTTTCTAGTGTTTGGGAAGATTTTTCTCAACTTGATCATCCAGTCCTTCTACTGAATTTTAATACTGCCAGGCACGTGGCTGACATCACCGTGTAGGGAGATGGGCAGGTAACAAGTCGGTACACTGTAAGCTTAGAGCCCTGCTGTGCGTGCATGCATGCGCACGTGTGTGCGCGCCTGTGTGTGTGCATACGTGTGCACGCCTGTGTATGTGCATGTGCATATGTGCGTGTGTGGGTGTGCATGTGTGGGTGTGCGTGCATGTGTGTATGCATGTGCATGTGTCTGTGGGTGTGCATGACTGCATGTGTGGATGTGCGTGGGTGTGCATGTGTCTGGGTGTGTGTGGGTGAGTGTGCAGGCATGTGCATGTGTCTGGGTGTGTGTGGGTGGGTGTGCATGTGTGAGTGTGTGTGCACGTGGGTGTGGATGTGCATGCATGTGTATGTGTCTGGGTGTGCATGACTGCATGTGTGGATGTGTGTGGGTGTGCATGCATGTGCATGCGTCTGCGAGTGTGTGTGCATGTGTCTGGGTGTGTGTGAGCCTGTGTGCATGTGTGAGTGTGTGTGCGTGCACGTGTGTGGATGTGTATGCGTGTGTATATGTCTGGGTGTGGGTGGGTGGGTGTGCATGTGCATGCATGTGCATGTGTCTGGGTGTGCATAACTGCATGTGTGGATGTGCGTGGGTGTGCATGCATGTGCATGTGTCTGCGAGTGTGTGTGGATGGGTGTGCATGTGCATGTGTCTGGGTGTGTGTGCATGTGTGAGTGCGTGTGTGTGCACGTGTGTGGATGTGTATGCATGTGCATGTGTCTGGGTGTGTGTGCATGCATGTGCACGTGTCTGGGTGTGTGTGTGTGCATGTGTGGGTGTGCACGTGTGTGCACGTGTGTGTGGATGTGCATGCATGTGCATGTGTCTGAGTGTGCATGCATGTGTGTGTCTGTGGGCCTGCATGTGTGTGCTGTCACCTAGGCTGGAGTACAGTGGTGCAGTCTCAGCTCATTGCAACCTCCGCCTCCCAGGTTGAAGAGATTCTCTTGCCTCAGCCTCCCAAGTAACTGGGACTACAGGTGTGCACCACTATGCCTGGCTAATTTTGTATTTGTAGTAGAGACCGGGTTTCTCCATGTTGGGCAGGCTGGTCTCAAACTCCTGACCTTGTAAGCCACCTGCCTCAGCTTCCCATAGTACTGGGATTCTAGGCATGAGCCGCTATGCTCGGCCCCGTGCGCTTGCTTTTAAACAAGGTGGTCTCTGCAGTGTCCCTGAGGTGACACTGAGAAAAGGCTTGATAAGGTGCAGGTGGGCATATTCTGGCACAGGGCACCGTGAGGGAAGGACCGAGAACATCCTGCGGCGAGTGAGGAGTCTGAGCGGTGGGGGCAGGGGCAGGGGCAGGAGCAGGGGCTGGGGCCAGGGCAGAGGGAGATGTGGGCTGATGGCAGGGCTGGGGCCTGACCTCGATGGCCCTGAGGAGCCTCTGCGTCACTCAGGCCTGTGTGTTTAGGGAGCCTGTGGATGCTGCGTTGAGGTCAGTGAGGCCTGGTGTGGCAGAGGTGAGGGTGCTGTGTGGGTGCCTGGTGCCCTTCTAGGCACAGCAGATTGGTTTCTAGTGAGGCCCAGTGTGAGGGAGGCGTGGGTGGCTTGGAGGCATCTGGGGCTCCTGAAGCGACCTGCAGCTGTCAGACATCTGGATGGGAGTTCACGGCAGGGTTGGGCTGGAGGTGCCTGGAGAGGAAACATGGAGTTGAGGGGCCGTGGGGCAGCCCAGGGCGCTGGGAACCGGGCTGCTGAAGTGCCCCCGGGATCCCCTGGTGTAACCTGCCTGGGCCTCCTGGATGGCTTCAGGCCTGTGGGGCTTGGGGGTGGGTGTCACTGAGCCATGCTCTGAGGCTGGTCATGACTGTCATCCTGGGGGTGGGTGTCACTGAGCGTGCTCAGGCTGGTCATGACTCTCATCCAGAATGTACCCCAGGTCTTTGTATAAACTCAATTATTTGTATAAACATTTGATTTAAGAAATGAGAGCTGGGTGTCAGCCCAGCAGTGAGGCCTGTCTGGTCTTGGCCCTGTCGGTGTGAGCGCCGTGCTGTGTGTGTAGCTCCCATAGTGCTGTGGTCCACGGAGGTGGGCTCGGCTGGCTCTGGCTGGCGGTTGGGGGTTTGGCTGCTCTGATGCAAGCAAGACCCTGAGCAGAGCTGAGAGGCAAGGACCAGACAGGGGGCTCGGTGTCACAGCCTCAGGCAGGAGCCCATGGCCTTCTGAGAGCTTTGTGGCCACAGTCGGGGCTGGACCACAGGGGAAGCGACTTTACTGTGTGGGGTCACGTCCTGGCTGCAGGCGATGGAGCAGGGATTCTTACTGTCTTTCGAGTCACGGACCCTTTTGAGAATTAAATTCAAAGCACTGTCACGTTATATCATTGTTTTTTGTTTTCTTTTTTCTTTTTTGAGACAAAGTCTCGGCCAGGCGCTGTGGTTCACACCTGTAATCCCAGCACTTTGGGAGGCCAAGGCAGGTGGATCACCTGAGGTCGGGAGTTTGAGACCAGCCTGACCAACCCCTGTCTCTACTAAAAACACAAAATTAGCCAGGTGTGGTGGCACGTGCCTGTAGTCCCAGCTACTCAGGAGGCTGAGGCAGGAGAATCACTTGAACCCAGGAGGCGGAGGTTGCGGTGAGCCGAGATTGTGCCATTGCACTCCAGCCTAGGCAACAAGAGCAAAACTCCATCTCAGGGAAAAAAAAAAAGAAAAGAAAAGAAAAAAAAAGAGACAAAGTCTCACCCTGTCGCCCAGGCTGGAGTGCAATGGCATGATCTCGGCTCACCACAACCTCCGCCTCCTGGGTTCAAGTGATTCTCCGCCTCAGTCTCCCGAATAGCTGGGATTGCAGGCACGCGTCACCATGCCCAGCTAATTTTTGTGTTTATAGTAGAAAAGAGGTTTCACCACATTGGCCAGGATGCTGACCTCATGATCCGCCCACCTGGGCCTCCCAGTGTGCTGGGATTACAGGTGTGAGCCACTGCACCTGGCCCTCGTTTTCTTAATAAAACTTTTAGGGTGACACAGCTGTGCAGAGAACCATTTAAAGTTTCCCTTTCTCCCTAGCCTAGCTTATTTCCAGCTGGAAGGAGCAGAGAGTGTTTGTGGTGTGTTCTGTGGATCTGCACGAGGTTGATGAGAGCCCTCGGTGCCTGCACTGTCTTCTCGTCAGCTGCAGCTTGGGGACACAGTGGCGCCGGAGAGTGCTTGCCTGTGTCCCTCCCTGGCTGCTCTGAGCTGCCTCCCCATGTCCTGTGCCCTCAGCACAGGTTGGCGAGGGAGTTGTGTGTGTCTGTGGAGCAGCTGCGTTGCGGGGTCCCGTCAGGGAACAGGAGTGGGGCGTTCACGCCATGGGGAGGTAGAGAAGGAACAGTACATGAATGTGGCAGGTGCTTAGGGCTACAGCAGAGCTGAAGGGGCAGGGCAGGGCAGGGCGGGGCAGGTGGGGCGTTTGGGATGAGGCTGGCTGTGGAAAGGCCACAGCGGACCAGGTGCAGAGAAACGGGGCTGGAGGCCTGCAGTGGCCTGGCTGGGCCTCGTTTGTGTGGTGCCACTGCTGCAGTGATGCCAGGGCACCAGAGGGACCCCAGCCCAGCTCCTCCCTTGGCAGTGGGGTCGTGGGGGCCGCTTCAGCACGATTGGAACGTGAGTATTGTCCGGGACTGGAGCTGTGCTGTAGCATACAATGTTGGGAAAAGAGGGTGTTGGGTTGGGGGCCAATTTCAGCAGTTTGGTCATTTTTGTGTGAAAATCAATGGAAACAGGTTTTATAGACCACATTAGTGAAGGGAGGAGTGCCTCTGGCGTTCACTGGACACTTTTTATCTCCTGAGTGGCAGTCTTGGACATGCTGCCCCGTTGTGAGGACACAGACATGGCCCTGCAGTCAGAGTGTGCCATGCACAAGGCCTGGCTGCACACAGCACACGCATGTCACTGAGGAGGGTGACTGTGTGGAGGCGTGTCCTGGCCGCACACAGCACACACGTGTCACTGAGGAGGGTGACTATGTGGAGGAGTGTCCTGGCCGCACACGGCACATGTGTGTCACTAAGGAGGGTGACTGTGTGTGTGGAGGAGTGTCCTGGCCATACACAGCACACACGTGTCACTGAGGAGGGTGACTGTGTGGAGGAGCGTCCTGGCCGCACACAGCACACATGTGTCACTGAGGATGACTGTGTGTGTGGAGGAGTGTCCTGGCCACACACAGCACACACGTGTCACTGAGGAGGGTGACTGCGTGGAGGAGGGTCCTGGCCGCACACAGCACACATGTGTCACTGAGGAGGGTGACTGTGTGGAGGAGTGTCCTGGCCACACACAGCACACACGTGTCACTGAGGAGGGTGACTGTGTGGAGGAGGGTCCTGGCCGCACACAGCACACATGTGTCACTGAGGAGGGTGACTGTGTGGAGGAGTGTCCTGGCCACACACAGCATACACGTGTCACTGAGGAGGGTGACTGTGTGGAGGAGGGTCCTGGCCGCACACAGCACACTCATGTCACTGAGGAGGGTGACTGTGGGAGGACACGGTGCCACAAGGGAGAGCAGTAGCGTGGTTTCAGCTCTGGGAGGTGGGCAGTCTGTCCTGAGAGGCACAGGTTGTCTTGCGTGGTGGAGAGGAGCTGGCCCAGCCATGAGTGGGGAGGGCCTCCTGCCAAGGAGCCTTGTGCATGGCTAGGAGGGAGGGCAAGCCTGGTGTGGACACAGCCCTGACATCAGTGGGACCCTACATGGATGTGGCTCTGATGTGAATGGGATTCCGCGTAGACGGGTGATAACATGAGTGTGGACCTGACGTGGATCCAGTGTGGACATAGTCCCAATGTGGACCTGGCGTGGACACAGCTCCCACGTGGATGGATGTGGCTCCAATGTGAACAGGACCCCACATGGATAGGCGATGACAGGAATGTGGACCTGGTGTGGACGCAGCCCCAACGTGGATGGATGTGGCTGTGATGTGAATGGGACCCTGCGTGGATGGGCAATGATGTGAGTGTGGACCTGGTGTGGACGCAGCCCCAACATGAACGGATGTGGCTCTGATGTGAATGGGACCCTGCGTAGATGGGCAATGATGTGAGTGTGGACCTGGTGTGGACGCAGCCCCAACGTGGATGGATGTGGCTCTGATGTGAATGGGACCCTGCGTAGATGGGCAATGATGTGAGTGTGGACCTGGTGTGGACCTGGCATGGACACCACCCCGATGTAAATGGATGTGGCTCCGATGCGAACGGGATTCCACGTAGACAGTCGATGATGTGAGTGTGGACCTGGTGTGGACGCAGCCCTAACGGGAATGGATGTAGCTCCGATGTGACCTCACTGGTGTGGGAAGCAGAGGGTGAGGCCCCGCCCTGCTGTCAGGAGGGTGTGTCAGATTTCTGTCTCTCAGATGCTGCTCAGGCTTGTCTGGAGGATGAATTAGTGGGAGGGTGGCTTAGAGAGGGCTGTCCTGCGTGAGTTTCAGCACCTGGACGGGAGCTCTGGCATGGTCTGGGCAGTGGCTGAGGACAGCAGGGAGGGAAGGATGACCGCTGGGCAGCAGGAGCTCAGACAGGTGCGGAGTGGCGTGACTACCTTGGAGAGGGACTTATGCTTAGGGTTCCTGAGGGAGGCGTCATGCAGCCTCTGCGTTGCCCACCCTGATGGTCATTTTGTACACAAAGACTTGGCCACAAATGTTCACAGCAGCCTGATTCACAAGCCCCAAAGTGGGAGCAGCCAAATGACCACCTGCTGGTTGTGGTCGGCAGCTGTGCAGTGCAGGGTGGGCACAGAGACACGAGCAGCGAGGCCAGTCACAGACCCAGAGGGGCAGACGGGGGTCCGTGTTGGGCCGTGCTTCCCTCCTGGGCTGGCACCGGTGAGACAGAGGACACGGGAAGGGTGGTGACGATCTCACGGGCGTGTGTGAAACTGACCTGACTGCACCGATACGGCAGTGCGGGCATTGATCTGCAGCCTTCCCCAGCGAGGGTGTTCGGTGCAGGCACAGGGTGCACCTGCAGCTCTGGACTGGCGAATCTCAGGAGCTGTTTTCTGGGAAGTTACGTAACTCAGCAAAACTGACTCACAAACAACAGAAACTTCACGACTGTCCTAAGGTATGGGTGGCAGAAGAAAATGTCCTCCAGGTGTGGGCTGGAGATACCTGCTCTTTCTCCTGCCGAGTCCCCCCAGAGGAAGGCTGGGCTAGGCAGTCAGCCAGACGAGGCAGGGGCCTGAGGAGTCCAGGCTGCAGAGGGTGCTGGGGTGGACAGCGGAGGAAAGAGGGGGTCGGTGCCTGAGGAGGCTGCGGGCGAGGCGGGGCGAGGGCAGAGTGTGCTCACTGGGGTCACCCTGCCCCCGGGACTCCCCTCACAGGACAGAGAAGCCCCCTGCCATGAGCAGGGCTGCTGAACACGGGCCCTTCGGGAAATGGGGGCTCCGTGTCTGGGCGTGGAGAGAGCCCTGTGGCATGCAGACACCGCATCGGAGCACGTCGTGTAGTGCAGGACGCTCCGGGCGTGGGACAGCGTCTGCGTGAGAACAGGGTCCATGCATATGCCGTGTTACTTAAGGACACACCCAGAGACATGGAGTACGTCCCTACATGAAGAACGGCCGCTGCCTCTGGGTGTTGAGGATGATACATTTTTCTTTAATACCGTCCTTCACTCTGCATGTCATACTGAGTACAAGTGTGTGTTACTTCTGCAAAGCAAAACAGAAAACAAGCCATTGTGTTAGCCAGATGGTGGTGTGCTGCAGGCACAGCTGGGGACGGCAGCTCCTCCAGTGTCCAGGAGCAGTGGCAGTTAAATGCCAGGAGCTGGAGGCTGTGCCAGGAGCTGTGTCGGCTGTTTTGAGGTGTCTGAGCTGGGTGGAGAGGAAGGTGGATGCCACACGGAGGCATCAGAGCCACATACATCCACATCAGGGGTTGCGTCCATGCTGGCATGTGTTTGAAAGCTGTGGTGAGAGCCGTGTGCCCTGCACATTTCTGAAGGCTTCTGGCTGCTGCAGTTACTGGGAGCCGTGGGGCCAAGTGGTCTCAAGGCCCACCATGGAGGGGAGGGTGCATTTTGGAGGCTGAAAGTGGAACCTGGAAGGCTGGCCCTGGGTGTGGTCGCTGAGAGGAGGGAGGTGGGAAAAGATCTGGAAGATGCTCTCGGGAAGCAGGAGAAGGAGGGTGGCCAGAGTGGGGTGCCCAGAGTGAGGTGTCCAGGGTGGACCAGAGGTGGGGGCGGGCTTCGCATCCCCAGGAAGGAGGGATGGGGCTCTGTGAAGATGGGAGCCGTGTGGACGTGGAGCCTGTGAGTCTGACTAGGAAAGACAGAGGGAGCCGTGTGGACATGGAGCCTGTGAGTCTGACTAGGAAAGACAGAGGGTCCCAGACAGTGCAGGGGCCCCTTCGGTCTGGTTGTGTGGGGCAGCGTCCTGAGGGGCCTTGTAGGGCAGATTCCTAGAAGACTCTCAGGGCGCAGGAGTAGAGGCTGCTGGCTCGATGGGGACGGAACCAAGACTGGGGTGTGAGGCCAGGCCTGGAGGACAGCACGGGGCCTGTGTGAGGCCAGGAGGGCTGCAGGGCGATGCCAGGTGTGGCCCAGGTCTGGTTTGTGACGTGTCTGGCCCCACGGCACCCAGGCTGGCTGGCTCCCTCAGAAGTCCTGTGGTCTCCGTGGCTGCAGCATGTTCCGGGGGTGGCAAAGTGGTGTCGGCAGAGGAAGGAGGCACGTGGGGCATCCTGGGAGCCGAGGGTTTCCGCGCCACGTACCCCTCCCCAGCAGCTGTAAGGATGGTGGGGGCTGCTATCTGCCAGAAGCCCAGGACTTCAGGTGTCAGACACAGCAGCTGCTGTTTTAACAGGTAATGTTCTGGGCGATTAGAGAACTTCAGAGCCCAAGACCCTAGAAGGTTGTGGTTGTCAGTGGGAGGGTCGCGGAGCCTTGGGGAAGTCAGGCGCATGGGGCCATGGGGCGGGAGTGGGGAGGTGGGTCAGTTGCGGGAGACTGGGAAGTGGGTGACAGAGGCTCAGGGGCTGCAGCCAAGGCCTGGGGGCTCTTCCACACCTGAGTCTGTCCTTGGCCACGCAGTCCTGCTGGCCGTCACACCACAGCAGGCCGCACAGGCGGGGAAGGGGCAGCCCCATGAAGCGCCCTGGTGGATGGCGGCACAGTGGGGCCGTGGACCAGGAGGCGGAGCCCGTGCTCTGGGCTGGGTGGGGTGGCAGCTGCCAGTTCTAGGTCAGTAGTTTATTTACCTCATAAAATACTCCAGGTGTTCTGTTAGAGATTATTCTTGCCTGGGTGCAGTGGCTTACGCCTGTAATCCCAGCACTTTGGGAGGCTGAGGCGGGTGGATCACAAGGTCAGGAGTTCGAGACCAGCCCAGCCAGCATGGTGAAACCCCATCTCTACTAAAAATACAAAAATTAGCCAGGCTAGATGGCGGGTACCTGTATTCCCAGCTACTCAGGAGGCTGAGGGAGGAGAATCGCTTGACCCCAGGAGGTGGAGGTTGCAGTGAGCCGAGATCATGCCATTGCACTCCAGCCTGGGTGACAGAGCAAGACTCCATCTCAAAAAAAAAAGGAAGAAATTATTCTCTTAGTGTTGATGAATTTGCCTTTCTACATACTGCTAGTTGTGCATACAGAGAAAAGTAGGTGGTTTGGATCAGCCCTGAAACTGGGCTGGTAACACCACGGGCTCGGGCGGGCAGCCAGATGCAGGCAGTTGGAGCACGGGTGCTTCCTGCACTGTTCTGGCCACCAGAGCCTGTGTTTCTGTGGTTGATTTTGATGAGGACTCGTTTTTCAGCTCCTGTCTCTCCGCTTGGAGGCTGTGTGAGGCGTGGATCGCCTGGCTGTGTTTTGAGGAGTGTACGAGTGGAGCTGTGACTATTGTGGCAAGTTCTGTTTCCCAGCTTTAAGATTTCATTTAAATTTCTGCATATTGGGAAATGATAAATTAAGACCAGATAAGAAGGTGTGGACTAGACGTGGCGGTGGAGGCTGCTGGGAGGAGGGGCAGTGGCCCCAGAGGACCATCCGACCCAGTGTGTGGCAGAGCCTCGTGTCCTTGTAAGGAGGCTTCGTGGGCTTCGTGGGCTGCCGTGGGGTGCGTGGGTTCTGCTCTTATTTATCCAGGGGAAACCTGAGTCGCTGCCCCTTCGTCCAACCCTGCATGTCCCCAGGTCCCCACTGCAGCGCTCACCTCTCAGCAGGTGACTACAGATGACGACAGAACCTCTGGGAGCTGCCTCAGTTTCCCCAGCCAGCCCCTCACTGGCCTCCCCATCCCAGGAGCCCTGGGGCCACTCTCCGCCGGGCTCTCTGTGGTTCCGAGTGACCCTCAGGTTGTCCCAGCCTCCTCCCAGCCACGTTTAGGATCGCCCTGTCTACTGTGTGTCCGTGGGAGTGAAACAGATCACCAGCAGAAGGCAGCTGAGGATGGGCGGGGCTGTGGGGCAGAGGTGGGCGGGAGTGGTCTTGGGCGTACCTGGGCCACGTAGTGCACACTGGGGTCAGCACCCATCTCTTCGGGTTTTTAATGTGCATTTCCCAGCTCACTGATAACATGGAGCGTTTAAAAATACGCTTATTTGAAATTTCTTTTGTGAAGCTCCCTATTGGCTAGAGTGGGGCTGGCAAACTGCGACAGAGCACATGGTGAATATACCTGATGTGGCCCCAGGCCTCCCGCCACTGGCACTGTGCCCTGGGACAGGCCCGGCGGGGCGCAGAGCTGCTCACACAGCTCGGCACAGCTGGGCCTCCTTGACCAGGCCCCGGTCTAGGCTGTGGCCCTGGAGGCACTTTAGAAATTTTCCTCAGGCTTTGGCTTTTTCACCATGGGGCTTTTGCACAATTCAGCTTGCTTGTCTTTGATTTTATTAGTCCTTATTCACCATTTCCTTCTTGGTCAGTTTTATTTTCTGTTTCATCAATCTTTTCCTCACCCGAGATCATGATGATACCCTCCTTAGCAACCTCCAAAGGTTAAAGGTCGCCTTTTCCAGTGTCCTTGCCCACCTGGCCCTGGTTATTTTCAGGGTGGGATGGCACAGTGACTGGTACACACTGAGAATCTGGGTTTTTTTCCTAATTTTTCTGCTAGCAATGATGTTTGTGGTCTGTTTTTTTAATTGTAAGATACTAAAATTCACCAGTTTTATTGTGCAATGGGGACTTTTCACCACCTGTCCAGTCTCGTGGACACACTGGCAGTGGTGGCCCAGAGCTCGGTCCCCACAGGCCTCCCTCAGGCCCCTCTGTGGCCAGTCCCTGTTCTGTCTGGACCATGGGCGCCCTGCCTGCGTCCTCCCTCCAGACTTGCCGTTCTGGAATTGCATAGCGTGTGGGAACATGTGTGCGCACCTGCGTCTGCCCCTCCCCCAAGCCATCGTGTGCGCCTCCTTTGTTCGCTTTCAGGGTCACGCTGTGTTTACCCGTCCACCTCCGGGTGGACTAGGTGATGGTTTTCAGTTTGGGGCTATTAGGAGAAAAGCTGCTTTGAACATTCTTCTGTAAGATTGAGAGGATGTGCGTGTTAGCCAGTGTCTTTTTTTTTTGTTTTTTTGAGATGGAGTCACTCTGTCGTCCAGGCTGGAGTGTGCAGTCTTTGCCTCCCAGGTTCAAGTGATTCTCCTGCCTCAGCCTCCTGAGTAGCTGGAACCACAGGCACTCACCACCACGCCCAGCGATTTTTTTGTATTTTTGGTAGAGATGGGGTTTCACCACGTTGGCCAGGCTGGTCTCCAACTCCTGATCTCATGTGATCTGACCGCCTCAGCCTCCCAAAGTGCTGGGATTACAGGCGTGAGCCACCACACCCAGCTGTGTCTTCAACAGAAAACGTATTTGGTTAAAGGTATTTCCTTCTCTTCTTAGTTTGCTAAGAGTTTTTGTTTTTTTTAATCACGAATGGACAATGATTTTTGTCAAATAATTTTTATGCCTGCTGGAAAGATCATGTGATTTTTCTCCTTACCTTTCGTCATAAATTATATCTTTTTCATATGCATTAAGCCTACTTTGTTTTCTAGGAATCTGAGTTTGTCAAGCATGATTATCATTTTGTATATTGCAAGATAAGGATGACTAACCTTTTTCTTTGGATTTTCACCTCTGTGTTTCCTGATTCGATTAACATTTAGTTCTCTCTGTCTGCCTTTGTCAGGGTTTGGTTCTGTCAGGCCCATAGTGTGAGTTTGAGCAGGCTGTCTTTTTCAGTTCTCTGAGAAGAGTTTGGGACTGAATTGTTTGTGTGCTGAGTGTCTGGTAAAGCCACCTGGAGCCCTCCTTGGCCTGGGGCTGTCTTGGAAGGGACTTTCTGGCTACTGACCTGGCTGGAACTTTCTGGGTTTTCTCTGCTGGTCTCAATGCTGGTATATTACTGTTCTAGGAACTTACCAGCTTCATGTGAACTTTCCATTTTATTGGCTTCAAGTTCATAATATCCTGCCTGTGCTCAGAGTCACCTGCTTTAGGTGCAGCTGATTTAACAGTGCATGGCCAGCGCCCCGAATCCAGGGGTCCAGCCAGCACAGACTGAAAATGTTTAGGAACCAAAACAACAAAAAATAACAATCCGCCGGGTATGGTGGCTCACGCCTGTAATCCCAGCACTTTGGGAGGCTGAGGCAGGCGGATCATCTGAGATCAGGAGTTCGAGACCAGCCTGACCAATGTGGGGAAACCCCGTCTTTAAAAAAATAAAAATAAAAATAAAATAAATAAAAAATAACAATCTGACAATAACAATAATACAAATCTTAAAAATACAGTAGAACAAGTATTGCCATAGCGTTTGTAGTGCGTTTGTGTTGTAAGTGATCTGGGGTTCTGTAGAGTTGGGGGTAGGGGCATGTTGTAATCTGGGGGTTCTGTAGAGTTGGGGTA
>PVKV010039411.1:0-13072 GCA_004027835.1 Alouatta palliata | reverse complement strand
TCCTTATCTCATTATGCCTTACCTTCTTGAAGGTGATCTATGCATCCTCTTTCACACTTACATAATCCAGAGGTGAACCTGGCAAATTTCTACTTATACTTCAAGATTTAGGTTGAAGTAATAATTCTCTATGAATACTCACATGTGCATGGTTCTACAAATTTCTACTTATACTTCAAGATTTAGGTTGAAGTTATAATTCTCTATGAATACTCCCATGTGCATGGTTCTATTCTTTCATTTATTACAGTGTTGTAATTACACTTTTTGCTTACATGTCTGTCACACCCATTTAGACAGTAAGCTCATTAGTGGCAGTGAGTTGCTTTATTCATTTTTTGCTCTTTTCCTCTCCTAATTGGGCAACTTGGAAGAGTAACTGTGTGGTTTTAAAAGCTTTTTAGTAATAGAGTATCTAATTTCCTAGGGCGGATGTCTAGGGGCAGAGGAAGGAGCATGTGTGTGTGTGTGTGTGTGTGTGTGTGTGTGTGTGTAAATGTGGGTGATGTTATGCAAGAATCTAAATAATGGTGTAAAATGATAGTAAAATGTGGATACATCTAGTATGGTAGAATCTATTTAAAAGAAACCTGAAAATTCACAAAGAGTGTAGGGGACCACAAATCATGAATGGACACTTTACAAATCACCAGAAAAGAAAGGAAAGGGAGTGGAACAGATTGAATCTACACATTTGAGCAGAAAGGAAAGGCAAAGATCTTAAAGAAGGCATAAATCGTCTGGTGGGGCTGGAGAAGAGTTCAAAAGTGAACTATGTCAGAGACAAATGGAAATCTAAAGACTCAATGAAGGAAGTGTTTGATTATAGGGTCTGAGTGGGACTGATGGGTGTTTTTGGATTGAACCAACAGCAGAGACAAAAAGATTAAATCAGTATCTGGAGGTACTTTTATGATTCTACTAAGTTATATGCCTCCCAAGATTTTCTTTATCTTTCTAGTAAATACTGGCAAGCACCAGATAGTCTGTGTGTTGGAGGACTGCCAACAGAAGTGGGGTGATGAGGGCAGGGCCAGAGCAGAAGAGGAAGTGGGGAGGCTGGGACTCAGGGCTCCTAAAACTGAAACTTCCTTTTCTTCTGCTGAGCAGCGGCAGGATGCAGAAAACATATTTTAAGAGGGTGCAGATCAGTGGAGCCCTGTTTTTATTTGAGCAACTCCCCAGTGGCCTCTTTCTTCCTCTCCATGTAGCCTATTACTGTCAAATGAAAAAAAGTTGGTTGTGCCATCCTGTAATTCTGAGCCCAGGGAAGGTAGGGACTATACTGTATTAATCTTTTGATACAGTAGGCACTCATTAAGGTTTGTTGAATCAATATTTGAATGAATAGCAGAGTCAACAAATACAAGTGTCTTATAAATTACAAAGCTCTGTAAAATGTAAGTTTTTATTATTCTCTTTCTTATTCACATAAGGCTCACCTACTTTGACCACACCAATCCACAATCATATCTCTCTTTGCACATAGGAAAATGTGTATTTGATGTTTATTGAGTGATTATTTATTAATTAACTAAAGTTACTCATCCTCTATGGAGATTTAATCTACAAACTGTCAGGCTATACTAATGATTGCAGTGGCTTTCCTCCATGGTAGTAAAAGATTTGGGGGAGGAGGGCAGAAAGATCCTCCAATCTGTGATCACTTTAGCCCTATCATTACAATAAGTAGGTTCCTTACTTGGTATTTTCAGAGATGTGCTGCTCACAGGGATATGCTTTTTGGGAATGCATTTCCAAGGATATATATTCTCATTGGTATTAAAAACTATGAGGGAACTGATACTTTGTTGCTGACAGCTCTCAGGTGTTTCTTCTCTATACTTTTATTCTCCTTAAGGGGAGAATGTCAAACCCATCAATTCAGTCCATTCTGTTGTCAGACAGTTGGGATCTAAACACATGACACTGTCAAACCAAAAAGGACCTTGGACTGTGACATTCAGAACTAGTGACAGTATGTCTGTCCCCTTCCATTGTACTGTGCCAAAAATGCTTTATCCAGTGTTACCAAATTAAAAGGATGCATAAGACCAGATCTTAAGGGAAATGAAAGTTACCAAAAGGCAATAGAGATCTTGAGGAATGCATGAGTGTGGGTGACGGTGTATAATGGAGGATACTTTCAACCCTAGTTTTGGTGATAGAAATGTATTACGATCTGGCATATATACTTTTGAACTTTTTGTAAAGCACTAACTAGAGGGCCTATCTTTTTCCAGGAATATCTCTATAATTCTCTATCTAATTACCAGCAGCTTGGAATCTTCTGAAGTTCTGAGGTCATTGCTCACAGCTAACTCTGAGGCCTGCTTCTATCATCTTGGCAATTGGATGTCTGGCTCTTGCAAAATAATTGTTCTCTAGGAGAGTGCTTTTTATTTAAGGTCCTTTGTCTTATGTAACAATTCAAATTCGGATCAAACATGAATGGTAACCAATTTGGAATGAAAAGAAGCTTTATTATCTTCTGAGGCCTGAACATTTCCTAGGAACTTTGGAATAAATGTGTAAGACACATCTGAGATGGTTGAGTGTTGTTATTATTAGCTCAATTCCACTTAGCTTGTTGAATCCATGACAACACAAAGATAACCCTTTGTAAAAACAAACACTGTTAATCTGAAATACATGAGAAGTCTTAATAAGTCATATACTTTAGACTTCTTGAAATGTTATTCAAAACTGGATATTTTTTTCCTTTTAGGGAAAAGGGATTGATGAGAACTAAAAGAATGCCCAAATATTTCCTATTTTTTCTTTAGCTTAAGGACCCTAAGTCTAGGTCTGAGCTCTTGTTTCTTTTCTATCAGTTACATTTAAGTAGGAGCTCAAATGTCTGGGTTGTATTGATTCTGTAAGCACTTTAAACAAGATGACATTTTATTCATCAAAAGGAAAATTAAGTATATGTTAAATATCCAAGGGCCTGTTTACTCTTCTTTCTGTCTCTTTTCCTCTATTTCTGTAACAACCTCTTCCTAACCTATCCCCAATATTTAAAATATTTTTTCTTCTTTTTTCTCTCATATGTACCCAACCCTCAATATAAAAGAAGGACTGTGGGGCACAAAGAAAGGAGAGGTCATGATGAGATAGAGTGGGATGAGACAGAATGAAGCAGCAGGCTAGAAGAATTTATACAGTGGCCTTTTCTACTAATCCCTAAAGAATTCTTAAAGGCAAAAGTAATTGTCATCTGAGGGTGTTTTAGCACCTTTATTGTAACATGAATTAATGGACCTAAGATGTCTGAATTTATCTAATCAAATTAGATAAAGGAATGACTTCCTTTATTGCCTTTTCTGTAGGGATGAGGATATGTACTTCTTGCTATGAGTCTATCAGAATTCTTAGCATGTTTTTTTGTTTTTTTTTTTTTTTAACAGAGTCTTGCTTTGTCACTAGGCTGGAGTGCAGTGGTGCAACCTCAGCTCACTGAAACCTCCGCCTCCCAGGTTCAATCCGTTCACCTGCCTCAGCCTCCTGAGTAGCTGGACTACAGGCACATGCCACCATGCCCAGCTAATTTTTGCATCTTTAGTAGAGACGACGTTTCACCATGTTGATTGTCTTGATCTCTTGACCTTGTGATCCGCTCCCGTCAGCCTTCCAAAGTGCTGAGCCTCTGTGCCCGGCCAGCAGTTTTATTTCTGCACTGCAAAGCAACTGGCATATTGACTAATCTATCTTTTGTAAGGTTGACTAGTATAGATATATCTTTCGACAGTTTGCTCATATCTGATTGAACTGGGAAAGCTTTTCTCACTGACCCTTAAATCATACCACATAGATATTATTGAAAAATAACACTCTAGTGAGGGATAAAAGTAACTTTAGGTCTTTTTATTTTACACACACACACACACACACACACACACACACACTACATTCTAAAAACGTGATTTGTATTATAACCAAATCTTGTGATTGAACAAGTGGTTTTATGAAAGAGTAGTGGGATATTGTGTTACATTCAGAACTTGGTGCAAAAAACTATTTTAATCCTTAACATATAATACTAAGAATCAATGGGCTTGGTTAAAGTAGCAAGTAATGACAAAAGGTGGATAGTGCTTTCACAGAAATAATTCTTAAATACTACTCTTAAATATTTTAATCCTTTCGGAGTTCACATTGAGGTGTGCATAAGTATTATAGGGCTAGTGGCAACTACAATCCAGAGCGTTGGATCCTACTGACAGGTCCTAAGAGTAGGATGAGATTGCTGAGACTTAGAGTGATGTCCCTGACCTAGAAATATAGTCTAGGGAGTGGAAGATAGCTAGTCCTACTCTCTCCCCATGCAATCAGTTTTGTTATGTGTTTTATCCTCCTGGAATGAATGGAATTTAAACAAAATCCTTCTGATGGTGGTTTCTATTTTCAAGTTGCTTTCAAATTTTATATTTATAATTTTAAGAGATTTAGAAAATATTCCTATCAGCTCATTACTGCATTTGATACATGAACAAACTGAGAAATACTAACATCTGTTAATTTGCCAGAGAACGTGCAATTGTTTACATGTCAAAGGGTGGACTCCCAGTTATCCCAGTTACCCAGTTTCTCTCCCACTGAAATCCGTGCAGCAGGATAGTTTAGAGCAGCCACTGTTAGGTGTTAAGAACATGAGAATAACAAAATTGACCAATGTAGAGGTTCATACAGGGCAATGTCTTTTAGGAGATTATGATAGTTCTCTTCATAGTATTGAATTCACAAGGCTGGATATGTACCTTAAGAATCAGTGTCTTCCCTTTATTATCCTTCATTATTGACCAATTATACTGAAAATACAGATTCATAATTTTCTGTACTGTGGAAGAATCTTGCTTTTATGCCATAAATAGTTTCTAATGCATCAAAATTTCATTAAGGAAAGGTAGTGAAAAATGAGAATTGATGACTGTGGGTTAGGAATACACTAACATGCTAGATTAAGTCTAAAAGCAAATTGAAAAGTTTTCTTAACTTACCATTATCTTTGTGCTCACTGGCTCCCAAACTGACTTATTTTATTTGGAGGAACCCTGATTCGCTGGTGTAGTCAATACTTATGAGAGCTGGGGAACAGTTTTTTATCATGGATGAAGGTATATATAGTACTTGAAGTTGTTTATGGTGTACAAACAGATGGCTCTTAGTTCTAATTGAGCCATTAATAGTAAAACAACAACAGAAAACATTTTTTGAATGATTAAGACTTCTTGCAATAAATTTAAAATTGTCTGGAAACAAAATTTTCTAATATATTTTAAATGTAATGCAGTCCTTTGTATTTTATAATGCATTGTAAAAACAGAAATTTTTTTATTTAAAATAGTGTAAAATCTAGTTCAGATTTAGTTACAGTTTCTTTTTAAATATTCATTTGTTAGACATATGGTATCATAGCTTCTCTCTAGGTTTCAAAATAGTCAGAATACTAGAAGGCAGAACCACTGAATTCAGTAGGTGGAGCTCACCAACGCATTTGTCTACTCTTGAAAACAGCTTTTTTGCCACTAAGTAGAAAAATGCTCCTGGCTAAAGATTTTATTAAAATGTATGAATTGTTGGCTCTGTGTAAACATAGTCTATGCCAGATATGTCTAAATCACTAAATAGATCATGCAGTTTTCTTATACTCATTTATAGTTGAGAGAGCTTTATTTTTATCATCTCTGGGCAGAACTGGCCAATTTCTAGTTGTATGGTGTATTTCAAGAAAACTTTTTAGTCTCTCTAAGTTTATTTTCTCATTCATAACAGGGATAGTAACACTTACCTTGTCTAAATTATAGGATGTTGAAAGGTTCAGGTGGGATAATAAATGTGAAACTACCTTGTGAAAATTTTACTCTCCACTGGTTTACCTTCAGTCGTCACTATATATTTATTTTCCATTTTGAAGGAAACTCCCCTATATTAGAGAAACTCTACTGAACTCTTAAAATGGAATTTGAAAATATATCTTATATTTCTGGCTTAATTGCAAAGGCGCTGGAGGCTTGTGGAGTGTCTCCTCTGTATTTTGCCACATTGAGCCCTAGCAGAAGCACTGAACAATATTTGTTGACAGATTGATCATATTATTAAATCTCTGGCTAAGAAATAAACCGGAAAGAATTCATACTAGCACCCAAGCTTAAAGCAGGCAAGGCAGATAACTTATCCCCAAATTCCTGGGAATTTGCTAAAATTTACCATTAGCAACATTTTACTAAATACTGTTCTGGTCCTAGTACTAAATAGAGTCTCCTTACCTGCTAACTTCAAGGTCCACAGTTTACGGTCGTTTTGCGTTTGCTCTCAGAAGCCCGCTCCAAGTCTTCAGTAAATTCCGTCTACAAGTCCTTGCAGAGCTAATCCTTGTTGGTGAGCTGCATAGAATCTGGATACTTTGTAAGGTCATAAAAGCACAGTCCATTCACAGAATGCCTGCTCTTTAGGCAAGCTTCTTTTCAAAGATGAGGTGCTGCTATTTTTAAGAGGGGAAGGGCAGGGCACATTTGCTAGCCGATATATAGAGATTCTTCTTCCTCTTTCAGATTAGGCTTCAAACTGTTAAAGCACTCCCGGAGTCTGACTTCGCTGGTGAAAGTGGGGGAGGGGAAGGGACAGAGAGGAAGGAAGAATAGAAACTGGAGATTTGCAAGTTGCATGTATGTTTAGTAAACTTTTCTTCCTAGCTCCAGCAATACAATTCTCAGGAAATTATTCAGCTGCTCTACCATGAGAAGCAGGGAGGAGTGTTCTCTCTTCAGCTTAGTTCTCTCTGATTTCTGTGATTGTGAGGTCATTAGACTATTTGTAGGTGGGGAAAGTTAATCCTGCCAGTATATGCTAATACAACTGGCATTATGTGAAACTTGATGTTAAGGAACATAAATTTTCTCTCTCTGTCTCTGTCTCTCTCTCCTTAATGACACTTGTGGCTCTATCCACATTCTAAAAAGCCTTTTCCTTTCTGGTTCCTTTTTGAGTTTTGTTTCCTGAAATCCTCATAACAATAAATTGCCTCCATTGGATTAAAATGGTTTTTTCTTTTGTTGTGCCAGTGAAGATGATCTGGAATGATGGAGCTTGCTGTTAGTGGTTCCGTGTTTGGAATTTGGAGGATCAGGCAAGTGCTCTCGGCTTTCGGCTAGGCTCTGAGGCGTTAGAGCTATGGGGTGCTCAGTCTGGCTTCTGGAGAATAGGGACATAGCTGTATGGTATGTGCTGATTGAAGCCTGGGGCAGCACTTTGATGTTACAAACCAAATTGATAAGACCGTGATGTGAATTTGTTACATCAATTATCTTGAATTATATTAAGAAGATTCTGTATGGAGATGGACATAAATAAGTTGACTTTAACACTTTGTAAACATGCCCCATAACTAATAACTAGTTTTATGTACTTGTAAAATATGAGCCCAGCAATAGCCTTCTGGCTTGCTACCTGCTGTAGGAACAAAGTCATTTACCCAAACTTTGTATCTTTAGGTACAAGAATTACCTCACAACCAACCTGGGGCAATGGCTCTAAGACCCCTTGAATCTTTATCTCCTTTCACAGAGTTCTCTGGATTGTGGTGGTGATGGTGATGTTTGGAGGAAAAGGCTATCCAACTACATTGGAAGGGATGATAACATTTGGATTCAAGACCAGCCTTTCTAATCCTCTCCTAGGGAGTCTTACTAACTAAACTGACATTCAAACTAGTATTTCTTCGACTGAGTTTGGATCCCCAAAGATCTATAGGAAAGCTCCTAAGTGAGACAAAATGTGAATTATTACTTCTTCCCCAGTCTGAAATGGTATAGGCATTTTGAGCTACAGTGGAAGGGCAATTCATACCTAGGAAATGAAGAAAAGAGAAAGGCTAGATTCTTGAGCTTCAAGTTGGCACCAAAATAGCTGTGGCAGAGAGGGTGTTCCTTGTGGTTCTTCTTTATGCTCCCTACTTGTTTCTTTTATTAGCTAATTCTCTGTTCTGGAGGGATGGGAAAAACAGTGATCCACCCATCCCCAAGTGGATCTTTGCTTTGTACAACTGGGTCAATTTATACCACGTTTGCTATAAATGACGTCAGACTTCTTGTCTCCTTTTTTCATCTCTTTATCTTTTCTCTTCCTGTCCGTCCATCTTCATTACTTATCTACTCTCACGTTCTCTTTCACTTTAGGAAGGGTTGAAGTGCCCAGAATGATACCTCTCTGCTGCTGTCTCTCTACTCTCACTCATTTTCTTAGACTCCTTTACTTTCTTACTGAGGTAGGGAAGACCAAATAGGGAATGGTGAGGGAGAGGGGGGATAACATGTAGTTGGATGGGAAATCTGTCCTAATGAAGTAAGACTTTGGTAGAAGGTTAAATAATTTTCAGTCACAACAGCATTCACACGTGAGTGACAGGATTCATATCTTATATGAACCTAGAGCTGAAAGAGGTAATGAAAAATCATCATCTGGTTCAGACTTTATATTAAATTGAATTATTGAGGGTATGACACATCTGATTTGTCATTGTGTCCTCAGCTGTTGGCTCATTGCCTTGTTTGGTTTGTTGAATAAATAAATCTAGTCCAACTCTTTCATATTATAGATGAGAAAACAGGCTAGAGAGAGGCTCTCTCAAAATGCCTTTATTTTACCATGAAATAAAAAAAGGGTCACTTTTCTTTCTCCAGGACTGAATTTTTTTTTCCCAGCCAATACTAATGGGCACTTTGGAAGGGTAGATAAAGGGCATGAGTATAGTCAAAGCCCAGCTGTATCTACACATATATGCTTGTTAAATTAAGTTTAGCCTAAAGCTGTCTCCTGGAAATATTTTAAGTTTAGCCTAAAGGTTTCTCTGTACGAAGTGAATTATAACCTAACTAGAAGTATAAACAGACTCGTGCCAATCATCAAGGTTTGACCAAACAAAGGTGACCACCTGTTCCAACCATGTTCAAATAAGTCAAATGCCAAGCTATAACCAATCCAGCTATTTCTGTATCTCACTTTGACTTGCTGTACGTTACTTTCTTTTTTCTGCCTATAAGTCTTCAACCATACCTCAGTGCTGGAGCCTCTCTGAACCTTTTCTGGTTTGGAGAGTGCCTGATTCACAAATTGTTGTTTGCTCAATTAAACTCTGTTAATTTTATTTTGTCTAAGGCTTTTCTTTTACCACACTCATTCACAGAGGCTAGGATAGCCATGATTCACCTTTTAGTTCCAGTTCATAAAAACAGAGAGACAATAAAAAAAGATCAGGCTGGCTGTGGAAATATGGCTATTACAACTTTCCTTCTTCCTGCCCCAAGGCCTATTCCATGGGTATAAAAAAAAAACCCTGTACTGTCATTTTTAGTGAGGCAAGGGCCCTCTAACTGATAGTGCTGGATGAGGTTGAATGAACCCTGTGAACAGAACAGCATAGCCCACATAGGAGAGATGGTACAGATCATCTAAGTAATGTTACATTACCCCCTACATTATTCTCTGCTGTCACCACTAGCCATGCGGTAAACACTAGTGACACTTGGTTATTTAAACTTAAATGTAAATTAATAAAATAAATAAATTATTATGTTTTAAAAATTATACTAGCCACATTTCAGGTGCTCAATAGCATAGCCACATGTGAATGTAGCTACTGCATCAAACAGCAAAAAGTTAGGACAGATGTTAAAATTAACACCTAGTTTGGGGTAAAGAATATCATTAGTAGAAGTTCATATAATTAAGTGCCAAAGCTGGGAAACAAACCCAGGTTTCTGGGCATCTAATGAAGGGTAAGCAGATTTATTTCCACCTCTACGTATTTATTTCTGTTCAGTGTGGATCTCTGAGCATGGTTCAAGCACATTGAGTGTGTGCGACTCTATGTGTGGGCTTTAAAGTGTTTTGGGGGTGGGGGTGGGATCTGGTTAGCATGGGTGAGGGAGCTCCTTTGCATAAATTCGTGCAGTTCTTGCCTTTCTCTCCTGACAGGACCAAAAGAGAAAATATACATAAGGGTGCAATGGAAAGAAAACAAAACATTATACAAATGAAAGGTGTCATAATTAAGATGAGCTCTGGCTTACTTCCTGCTGCTTAGTGTTTGCCCCTGAGTTCAGCTGAAGATGGGTATGGATGGGGAAGTGGGCTGGATTGGAGGAAGTTTTGGCAGCTGAGGTGAGAAGGAGTCTGCTGGGTGTGTGTGGTCAGGGAACTTGCTTAATGGTCTCCAAGCCTGGGAACTGGAGCCAGTTAGACTTGCTCTTACCTCAACTTTTGCTCCAAGAGAGGACCAGTAATGGAGGAATTAGGCAAAGATCTTCAGTGAGAGCTAGGTCTTTCCTTAACTGGGAGATTGTCTACAATCACTTAAAAATGTGTTAAGTTTATAAATAATGCATGTTCTCACTTATAAGTGGGGGCTAAACGTGAATACACCTGGGCGTAAAGATAGGAACAATAGAAACCGTACTATTTGAGGGGGGAACTGGGAGGGGGATGAGGGTCAAAAAACTACCTACTAGGTGTATGATTACTACCTGGGTGACAAAATCATTTGTATTACAAGTCTCAGGGAGAGGTAATTTACCCATGTAACATACCTGCATATGTACTCCCTGAACCTTAATATAAAAGTAAAAATAAAAAAATGCTGAAAAAATTCAGATTCGTTAAAGAGAAGTGGCCTGAAGTCTGACTGTCATAGTAGAGGTCATCCGATATTGATGGGGAGAATTGGGGGAAAAACACACCGTGGATTATATAATGAGGAGATGGAGGTAATGATGACTTTAATGCCCTGGGTTGGTGGGCATGGGAAAGATAGAGAGAGGATGTTTAGATTATAGAGTCAACCTCTCACTCTTACTCACCAGGCAGGTTTGGGAGACAGAGAGCCTGGGCCAAATATCAGCTTGCCCTGCAAATCTGGGTGAGTTCTAGAGTCCTGCAGATTCCATTTCAATAGAATGTTGGAACTGGAGAGGACCAGGGAGAGCATCAGTGTCTTCTCTTATTCCACACATGAAGAAACTTATCATGCAAATTAGTTGTAGGGTTGCTTTGTTTTGTTTGTTGAATAAATAAATCTAGTCCAACCCTCTCATGTTACAGATGAGGAAACTGAATCCAGAGAGGATCCCTCAAGAACCTTGAGGCTCTCTCAAGATGATTTTTTTTCTATCCTTGGATAGATTATTCCATCATTTCGAGTCTTAGTATTCTTACTACAAAAAATGATCACAATAATTTTGGCTGTATATATTTCACATAATTTAAAAATCAAATAAAATGAAAGCCATGAAAGGGCTTTATAAACTGTAAGGTATTATGCAGATAAAATTGTTTTATTGCCTATGTCTTCATCTTCCTCTCCTACTCAGTGCCTTCTCTCACCCAAAATGTTGCATTCCTTCTTATAAATATTTTCTTGGAGAGAGATGTTTGGGTAGCATTGAGATAATTTGGGGTTTTGGAGGGTGTTATGCTCCAAGGGCAGGGAATCATTGCCATTAACTATCTAGTTGCAAAGGACCACTTTTACATATGGAGTTATGTTTACCATAATGGCAGCATCTGCCAGGTATTATTTGTGTGTATTTCCTGCTTGCTTTTGTGTGTTAGGGCTTGGTGTAAGAACAAGGCTTAGGAACAGTTGAAGCATTATTTGTAAAAATTGCCTTAGCTATTTTCTCTGAAGGTAAAGGGAAAACATTCATTTGACTTGAACTTGGAATCCCAAGACCTAGGTTTATTTTGGCTCCATCCCTTTTGGTAGGACCTGGGGCAGAGCAAGTCACTTAAATCTTATGAGGCTCAATTTTATGATTTGTAATTAATATGACTAAAGGGATAATTATATCCACCCTGTACTGCACTGGGAACAGTGATCTAATGCACATAAAAGTGCTTGTGAACTGTAAATAGTTGTAAAAATAATCTCTTGGTTGTTTCCCAGTAATAGGGGAAATTCCCCAGGGACATGCTCTGATGTTGTCTTTGGCATATTTCCTTTACCTCTGCAGGGATCAGCTAACCCTCTAGCCAAGGGAATTGATTTAAATATTTGATTTTAGGGCCCAGCCCTTAACCTAGCTTCACCTCTCTTGCTGAAACATCCTGGCTTTCATAAAATAAAGACAGTACTAGCTTGAGTAAAATTTCTGAAGCAAGTCAAATATATTTACACCTACTCCTTCTTTTTCTTTCTCTCTTTCTTTTTAAATAATTTATTTATTTTACTTTAGTTGCATACTATATCTGGCATTTCTCCCCATATTATCCATCCCCCCCATGCCCCATTGTCTCTCCCCTACCCCCCCAACTGTCCCCTGTATGTGATGCTCCTCTCCCTGAGTCCACATGTTCTTGTTGTTCAACACCCACCTATGAGTGAGAACATATAGTGCTTGGCTTTCTGTTCTTGGGTCAGTTTGCTCACAATGATGGTTTCCAGACTCATCCAGGTCCCTACAGAGGACACAAACTCATTGTTTTTTATGGCTGTGTAGTATTCCATGGTGTATATGTACCACATTTTGTTTGTCCAGTCTATCATCGATGGGCATTTGGGTTGGTTCCAGGTCTTTGCTATTGTACACAGAGCTGCAATGAACATACGCACACATGTGTCTTTATAGTAGAACGATTTACAGTTCTTTGGGTGTATACCCAATAGTGGGATTTCTGGGTCAAGTGGAATTTCTATATCTAGATCCTTGAGAAATCGCCACACTGTCTTCCATAATGGTTGAACTAATTTACACTCCCACCAACTGTGTAAGAGTGTTCCTATTTCTCCACATCCTCTCCAGCATCTGTTATCTCCTGATTTTTTAATGATTGCCATTCTAACTGGCGTGAGATGATATCTCAGTGTGGTTTTGATTTGCATTTCTCTAATGACCAGTGATGATGAGCATTTTGTCATATGTTTGTTGGCCTCATATATGTCCTCTTTTGAAAAGTGTCTGTTCATATTCTTTGCCCACTTTTGAATGGGGTTGTTTTTTTCTTGTATATCTGTTTTAGTTCTTTGTAGATTCTGGATATTAGCCCTTTGTCAGATGGGTAGATTGCAAAAGTTTTT
>PVKV010039410.1:0-13074 GCA_004027835.1 Alouatta palliata | reverse complement strand
ACCACCACCATTGCCACCGCCACCACCATCACCATCGCCACCACCGCCATCACTGCCACCGCCACTGCCATCACCACCACCACCGCCACCATTGCCACCGCCACCACCACCAGCACCAGCACCATCGCCACGACTGCCATCACCACCACCGCCATCACCACCACCATCACCGCCACCGCCATCACTGCCACCACTACCATCACCGCCACCGCCACCACTGCCATCGCCACCACCACCACCATCACCACCACCATCGCTGCCATTGCCACCGCCAGCCACAGCCACTACATGTCAGGCTCATCATAGTCAAGGGCTTCACACACATTATCTCATATCATCCTCACAGTGAAATGACAGGGGAACTCAGTGCCAGGCACTTTTATCATCCCCACTTTATAGATGAGGAAGTGCAACTCAGAGAGGCTACGTCACTTGTCCAAAGTCACACAGCTGTCAGTGCTATGATCAGGCTTCTGCAGGTGACCTTCACCGCTAGGCTACACAGTCTGCCTCAGGAGAGCTTTCAACGTTCAGCAGCCCATAGATGGGTCACTCGCCTCCCTGCCTGACACATGCCAGCCTTGCCCAGTCACCCCTCACGGTAGCATGGTCTGGGCTTGGTTCTGGGCCATCTCTTTCCCTTGTCTTCAGTTAATCCAAGTCAAGGGGCAGCCCTTTGACTTTTTTTTTTTTTTTTTTTTTTTGAGATGGAGTCTTGCTCTGTCGCCAGGCTGGAGTGCAGTGGCGCAATCTCGGCTTACTGCAACCTCCTGGGTTCAAGCGATTCTTCTGCCTCAGCCTCCCGAGTAGCTGGGACCAGAGGCACGTGCCACCACGCCCAGCTAATTTTTGTATTTTTGGTAGAGATGGGATTTCACCTTGTTGGCCAGGCTGGTCTTGAACTCCTGACCTAAGGTGATCCACCTGCCTCAGCCTCCCAAAGTACTGGGATTACAGGCATGAGCCACCATGCCTAGCCCCCTCTCACTTTTAACATGCTCAAGGGTCACGTGTCTGATGTATTGGGAAGCCTAGTGGAATCAGTGAGGCAGTGGCTGTCAGCTTGGATGACTGGCCCCTACTATCTGATCAAGAAAAGATAGGGAAGGGGCTGGGTACAGTGGCTCATGCCTGTAGTCCCAGCACTTTGGGAGGCTGAGGCAGGTGGATCACCTGAGGTCAGGAGTTCAAGACCAGCCTGGTCAACATGGTGAAACCCCCTCTCTACTAAAAGTATAAAAATTAGCCGGGCGTGGTGGCAGGCACCTGTAGTCCCAGCTACTCGGCAGGCTGAGGCAGGAAACTCACTTGAACCTGGGAGGCGGAGGTTGTGGTGAGCCTAGATGACATCACTGCATTCTAGTCTGGGCAACAGAGTGAGACCCTGTCTCAAAAAAAAGAGATAGGGAGATTGTTAGGTGCACCTGGCCGTTCTCTGCCACTCTGTAATGAGGACCTCAAATGGGAGGAAGGTGCCAGTCTGGCTGAATGTACAGGGCACCCTTGCCCCAAGGGACCTGTGTTCATGTGTCCTTATCCTGGTCATCTTGGATGGTCTCATCTCTTCCCATCTTCTGGGCCTGAGACTTTCGTCACTCCAAGCCAGAACCTTCCAAGCTTGGTGGCTGGCAGCTATGGTCAGAGCACACAGATGTGAACTGACAGCTCAGATGAGGCTCCTGAGGGGACATGTAGAGGAGGTGGTTGGAGGGATCATCTTGCCGGACCTTGCTGCTACCTGGGAGACGTCTGCCAGCCTCCTACCCAAGACGCAGTTCCTCAAAGTCAGGGGGCAGCTACCAAGAGAGGACTAGCCATCCTGCCCTTCATCAGCTGCTTTCTTCCAATTCAGAGCATCCTGGTGCAAAACAATCTGAGATGGCAGAAGTTTTTACTCTCACGGTTCTCCAGCATCTAAATATCTGCAGTAGGTGGGAACCCCTGTTCACAGCGGGAGGAGGGTCGTTCTGCCTGGGTTTCCTCCTTGCTTACATCAGGCGACTCCTCCTCCCCACCCACTGTGATCCTGATCCCTGCCCCCACCCACCCCCCCTTAGGAAATAGCGGCTCTTCTCAGGTAGGGCAAGTGAAAAGGAAGGCAGATTTCGAACTTCATTTATTGCCACCCTGGACGAGGACAGGCTGGGAAATGCCGGCCTCATCAACAAGCCCGTTTTAAACCACAGTGTTTCTTCCCTCCATCCTCCCGGCCTGGCCCAGGTTCTCACTGGACAAGGATATGGGACTCATCATGCTGATTGCCAGACTGGACTATGAGCTCATCCAGCGCTTCACCCTGACGGTCATTGCCCGGGATGGGGGCGGCGAGGAGACCACAGGCCGGGTCAGGATCAATGTGCTGGATGTCAACGACAACGTGCCCACCTTCCAGAAGGATGCCTACGTGGGTGCTCTGCGGGAGAACGAGCCTTCTGTCACACAGCTGGTGCGGCTCCGGGTAAGGTGCCAGGGAGCCCTGCATTCCTGCCATGCATCTTACCCTTCCCCTGTGCGTGCTTGCTTGCTTCCTTTTTGTTTTTTGTTTGTATGTCTTGAGACAGGGTCTCTTTCACCCATGCTGGAGTGCAGTGGTACAATGAGAATTCACTGCAGACCCAAACTCCTGGGTTCAAGCAATCCTTTCGTCTCTGCCTCCCTACTAGCTGGGACTACAGGCTTGAGCCACCGTGCCTAGCCTGTGCTTTCCTCTTGACCAACGCCCTCGGGAACCCACGACAAGAGGGTCTGACCTCCCATCCACAAAGAATGTTGTATAGATTTGGGGGTCAAATTCTTGGTCTGTGTCAGCCCTTCTCTGAGCAACCCTCATGTCCTTGGTACCAAGTGGGGCGTTGTACACAGTATCTGTCTCAGCTTAAATATTAAGTCAGCATTTAGTAAAAGGATCCCACCCGCACTCGCCTGCCACCATCTCCCTTAGCAAGGGAATCGAGTGGGGAGCAGTTCCTTATCTCAGGACCCCTTCTAAGCCCTTTAATGGCCGACTAGAATCAGGAAGTGCTGCAGCTGGAAGGAGCCGCAGAGACCATGGAGTGCAACCCCATTTTACAGAAGGGGAACCAGGAAGGGAGAAGCTTGCTCACGAAGACATAGTTACAGGGTAGCAGTGCCAGGCCTAGTCCTGGAATGCTGTTATCCAGGTGCCTCCTGCAGTGAGTCCCCCACTAGGCTTCAGTGACCTTTGACCAGAGACTTTTAAATGTGTCCCCTTCCCTATGCTGCCTACCCAAAGGGACAGGACCCAGAGCCTCCATTTGGAACTTGTTTCTGAAGCAGGCAGGGATGAAAGTAAGGCTGGAGGGGTGAGCACAGGGGATATCGAGAAGGATGGACCATGTGCCTGCCCAGCCTGGCCATGGTCCCCCATACAGCCCTGCCCTGCCCTGTACCCTGCCCCCCCGCTCAGCAACAAGTCTACCCCGAGTGGCGGGGACCACTGGAGGCCCTAGAGTGAGGGACCTCCTGGAAAGAAACTCATTAACTCAGTGCCCACAGGACAGTCAAGGGGAGGAGAGGTCCCTGGCCCCACTCCACATGCCTTCTTTCCTCCTTGACTCATGCAACATGTATGGATAGACACCCACTGTGGCCAAACACTGGGCTGGCTGGAGGTGTGCAGCAGCAATCAAGAAACAAGGTTCCTGCTCACACGAAGCTGATGGTCTAAGCGAGGGAGGCAGAAATTAAGTAAGAAATTACCACCGGCTGTAAGGGATCCACAACGCAAAGGCCCTAACTGGATCCCAGGGTCAGGGAGGGCACCTGCAGGTGGGGTGTTCCAGCCGGGATGGGGTGGGAGGTGGTAATGGCTCAGCCTCTGGGAAGGCCGGGCTTTGCCTTCTTCTTGGGCCACCTACCTGCCCTCTAGATTCCTCAGGCCGCCTCCACACCCAGCACGTGGAGGGGAGCAGGGCGTCTGCTGGGAGCCAGAGGGTGGCCTCCAGTTGAAGGACCTGGGGTGCCTCCCGGGGTCCTGGGCCAGGACATGACCCAGGGCTGGACCACCCAAAAAAGGAGCTGTGAGGAGCCTTCCCCTCCCTCCCACCCTCTTCAGGCCCCACCCCCTTCTGGCCCGCAGTTTTCTGCAGGCTCACAGCCCCTGTCTGCCCTCTTCCTTCCAGGCAACGGACGAAGACTCCCCGCCGAACAACCAGATCACCTACGGCATTGTCAGCGTGTCCACCTTTGGCAGCTACTTTGACATAAGCCTGTATGAGGGCTATGGAGGTAGGTGTGGGGCAGAACTCGGGGCCCAGCGGGGAGGAGGGCTGGCGGCGTCTCTGCACTCACACCTCCCTTGTTGGGGAGGGACACGCACCCTCTGTCTCCCTGACACCCTGGACTGCTCAGGAAGCTGCCCCGAGCACCTGGGGCTGGAGCAGGACGTGGCCTGAGTCACCCTTCCGTAGGGTCAGTATCTGTGTCTCTCATCAGCGGAATCGCTCTCTGGTTCTTCGGCCATGACCAGTCCTGCATTTGAGCCAGAAGTCTGATGTTAACAGAATCTCTGGGGTTCTCTGTTTCTTACCAAGGCTACAGGCAGGTCCGTGGGGTGGAAGCTCATTAGCCGAGCCTTCCTACTCTTTGGGCGGCCCTGTAGATCCGGGCACTCTGCACTGTGCCCTGCTGCCGGCTGCAAGTCCCCATCCCTAGAGACTTGGCAGGAAATTGCAGCAGCAGCAACCTCAGGCAAGAGAGACCACTTTGTTTTTCAGATGAGGCAGCTAAGACCCAGAGACAGGGAGCAACTTGCCTGAGTCTTCTAGCAAAGCTGCCGAACTTGGCACCAAGTCCCTGTGTGGTCTGGCCCTTGGTTGCTCTGCCAGCTTCAGCTCTCAGCAGCCCTTGCCCCACCAGAATCTAGCCTCTTCAAACACTTTGGCACTGTCTCCCCTTACTGGTGTTCACCCTCAAGTCTTTGCAAAGTGTGTTCCTTTAGCTAGGAAAGCGCTTCCTCCCTGCCCCTTGGTCTCCCCTCCCTGTGGCTGTCCAGCGTGTAGCCCCTGGCTAGCTTTAAGGGCTTATTTGACACCTCCTCCTCTGGGAAGCTTCTCTGATTCCTGGAACCTGAGTTAGGTGCCCCCAAGGCAGAAGGGATGGAGGTGCATTGGATGACTCTGGGTCCAGTTCTTGTTCCTCCCACTGCCCCACAGTTAGTTCAGAGAAATGCCATTGTAGAAATTGCAGTTCTGACTGGGCGTGGTGGCTCACACGTGTAATCCAGCACTTTGGGAGGCCGAGGCAGGTCAATCACCTGAGGTCAGTAGTTCCAGACCAGCCTGCCCAACATGGCATAACCCTGTCTCTACAAAAATAGCCAGGCATGGTGGTACGTGCCTATAGTCCCAGCTACTTGGGAGGCTGAGGCCGGAAAATCGCTTGAACATGGGAGGCGGAGGTTGCAGTGAGCCCAGGTCTCACCACTGCACTCTAGCCTGGGTGACAGAGCCGGAAAAAAGAAGGGGAGGGGAGGGGAGAGAAAGGAAGAAAGAAGGAAAGAAAAAGAAGGAAGAAGGAAGGGAAGGAAGAAAGAAAGAGAAAGCCACCACACCCAGCTGATTTTTGTATTTTTAGTAGAGACGGGGTTTTGCTAATGTTAGTCAGGCTGGTCTTGAACTCCTTACCTCAAGTCGTCCACCCACCTCAGCCTCCCAAAGTGCTGGGATTACAGGTATGAGTCACCGTGCCTGGCCCCATCCCTCTTTCAAAAACTTAAAAGTTCCATGCTTCTGCCCGCCGCATAGCTCACCCTCCTCTCAGCTAAAAGAATCCCCCTTAGATTTTATATTACTAAAGCAATAATCTTGTTTCCCTTTTCCAAATAGAAAGTTGTCATTTAATATTGTTGTAATGCCTTCTCAGACCTCCCATGTCCCCCACTCCCAAGCCAATATGCCTTCCCTCCCCAGCTGAGAATCAACAGCTTAGCACAAACAAGTGCTAATGGAGAGACTTCAGGCATGTGCAGTGGTGGGGATATTTCAGGGCAGAGGCATCTGTCTTAGCTCCCTGCAAACCCTGCCTCTCAGCCTGGGTCTGCCTTTGGCATTAGGGTTCTTTACGCACCTCTAAACAGAGTTCTGTTGAAGGTAAGGTCTGCAGCACCTAACCCCGAGTACTTCCCCATGGGGTCTAGCAGTGCCGAGAATGGGTGACTGGATGGGCAGGAAGTGCTCACAGCATAAACTGGGGAGGAAATGGAGAGAAGAGAAGAGAGAGAGATGGAGAGAGACGGGGGTGAGGGGGCGGGCAGGGTGCAGGAATCGTGACTCACACCTGTAATCCTAGTACTTGAGAAAGCCCAGGTGGGAGGATTGCTTGAAGCCAGAAGTTCGAGACCAGCTTAGGCAACACAGCCAGACCCTGCTTCTACAAAGAAAAGTTTTTTAATAAAAATAAATAAAAGAGAGGGAAGAGAAGAAGATTAGAGAAATAGGGCTAGAGGAGACTAAGGAGGGTCCTGCCTTCTCCACCTCACTGCCTGGTCCTTCCTGGCATCCCCAATGCTGGGCAAAAACTGGGGGACTCTGTGCTTACCTGGAGAGAGGAGTAGTGACAGGGTGGGGGCTAGAAGGCCCGAGGCATGACCCTGTCCTCTGAGCATCCTCCAGACTGATGGGGGAAAATCCATAAAGAAAAGTGCCAGATGAGTGAGTGAGACAGACAGACAGATGACAGACAGAAAAGCAGGCAGGAGCACCTATTAAAAAAGAGCCTGGGCTCTGGATCCAGCCAAACCTGGGGTCATCTCTCCACTCTATTAAGTTGAGACATGTGTGACCTTGGGCAAGTTACTGAACGTCTCTGAGCTTGGTTTCTTCATCTGTAAAAGTGGGGCTTACATTACCACCAAACTGGCTAATCACCTGGTGGGCTCAGCACTGGTCTGACACATTTCAGGCAGTCAGTAAACCTCAGTCGAGACAGTGAGGCTCCAGGTGTTCAGAAAATAAGGCAGAGCTGGCCCAGGCCATGCCAATCATAATTTCCCTACCCAAAGGGGATCCCTGGCTGAACAGGCATCTCAAGTTTGCTTACAGAGGGATCTGGCCCATTCCTGTCATTTCAGTGATCAGCGTCAGTCGCCCGCTGGATTATGAACAGATACCTAACGGGCTGATTTATCTGACGGTCATGGCCAAGGATGCTGGCAACCCCCCTCTCAACAGCACCGTCCCTGTCACCATCGAGGTGTTTGTAAGTACCCAGGACCGCTGGCCTTACCCTTCCAGGGTGGTGAGTGCTTCCTGTGAACTGGTAGTGTAGACTGTGGCCCCCACCTCCTTGGCTGTCCCTGCAGCTTGGGGAGTTACCCAGCAGTCTGTTCCAAAGCCTGCCCCCAGCAAGCCTCTCCACTGCTGCAACAATTTGGCTGCCTCCCCACTTGGCCAGGGAAGGCCCAGGGCCCTAGTACTCAGGAAGAGACAAATTGTCTGCTCTGACTTCATTTGGGGGCCCCAGGACACCCTCCGAGGGGAACAGGAGCTGGGAGTCAAGCGAGGAGGAAGTGTCACGGGATTCCTTCATTGATGGCTATGTTCTGTGAAGAACAAGAGAATTACCGGAAGGTCGTCTTCTCCCTTCTCTCTCTCTCTGTCTATCCCTCTCTTTCTTTTTTCTTCCCTTTTCCACTCCTCTGAAGATCTAAAGGGGTCTGAAACCAAGCCACATTTTGTCTGACATGAATATCAAGCACACCTTAGTGCTTTCTGTGTCTGAAATTATCAGTTGCTGAATCCATCTGCACGCTGGTTCATCTGCCCCGTGCCGCACGTGGATGCCGAGCGTGGGCTGACAGCAGAGCCAACAGGCCCCTCCGCGCGGAGACCCCTGCACGCAGCTGTGCGAGCGCGGCCTGTCCCGCTCCCATCTATGGGAGATGGCAAACGCGTGTTGATGGGAGAGTTAGTGCATTATCGGCTCCAGGAGGATTAGATCAGATTGTCACGTTTGGAGATGCGCTGTGAATTGACATAAGCTCAGGAAAATCTCACCCTGGAGCAGGCATGCTGGAGAGCCTTCCTGCCACAGCCAGCTTCACCAGCAGTCTCCGCCACTGCCCCACACTGGGCCTTAACAAGCTCTGTCTTCTCAACCCAGTGCGGAAGCTGGGGCCAGCTCTCAAGCAGAAAGGCCCTTGTCTGGGCCAGAGACCCTATTTGCTTGCTGAATAGGATGAAGCTGGAAGTGATGGGAAAGTCGAGGTGATACCTGACAAGGGAATCTTCCAGATGGGCACACGGGAGCAGAATTTAGGGGTGACCAGGAGGGTGAGGCTCTACAGAACCAGTATAGCAAAAGGAAGGGCAGAGAGTTGGGGACTTGCTTCTGGAGTCCTTTTGTCTGGCACCTCAGGCTTCAGGGAGTGTCAGGGGAAGGAGGACAGAGACCAGGAGATCTTCAGAAGCCTAAAAACCAGCCAGGTGTGGTGGCTCACACTTGTAATCCCAGCACTTTGGGAGGCCAAGGCAGGTGGACCTGAAGTTGGGAGTTTGAGACCAACCTGACCAACATGGAGAAACCCCATCTCTACTAAAAAAAAGTACAAAAAATTAGCTGGATATGATGGTGCCTGCCTGTAATCCCAGCTACTCGGGAGGCTGAGGCAGGAGAATCACTTGAACCCAGGAGGTGGAGGTTGCGGTGAGCCGAGATCATGCCATCACACTCCAGCCCGGGCAATAAAAGCAAAAAACACCTCCATCTCCAAAAAACAAAAAAAAGAAAAGAAAAACCGGCCTGACTCGAACCTGTAACCTTCCACCTAGAAACACCGAGGGTGTTACCAGAGAATGAGAATGCATTCCCTGCCAGTCATGACCATGGGCTGGCACTCTTCACCCCATGGCCCAACCCTGACCACATCACCCAAACCTGGGCTTAGTTTCCCAGCTTTGACCACAGCCCCCAAGCCTCTTCTCATCCCAGCTGCACTCACAACACTGACCAGCCCACCCATCACTTTCAACCAGCCAGGATGCTGCTCTGCACCAGGAGGCAGTGAATTCTGGGCTGGGACCCCAGCAGTATGCGAAGGGAACATGCAGCCTGCTCCACACCCCAAGGCGATACTGAATGGAAAGAGGGGTATGGCTGTGGGCCATATGCGTTTGAAATCTGGCTCTGCTATGCTCTTGCTGTGTGACCTAGGTCTCTGAAACTCGACTTCCTCATCTGCAAAATGGGAGTAATCGTGGTACCTGCCTCATGGTATTTTTGTGAGGATGAAATGAGATTCTGCAGGTGATACCTGGCACCTGAAATGTTGGCTGTCATTCCAGCCAACGAGACAGCCATGCGTAACAGCAGCCGCTTCCACACCCCAGCCTGTTGCTAGTGCAAATGGGAGTTCCGGTGAGTGGGCTAGAGCGGAGAGTGAGCCGTTCAGACTTTAGGGAGGGGTACTGGAGAGGGTAAGAGTAAGGGAAGTCTAGGTCAATAGATGCTCTGTACTAGCCCAGGGCCGGACAGGCCTAAGTAGTCAAACGGAAACTAACATGTGCTGAGCTGCAGCAGTATGCCAGGTCCCTTTCAGTCCCACTTTCCAGATGGGGGAGGCTGAAGCTCAGGGAGGACCCATGGTCACCAATGCCTTTCTTCCTCACTGGCAGAGCTGGGACTTGGACCCTGACCTGAGTGACTCCCACGCTGACATTTCCACCACAGCCACAGGCCTGGAACCTTGGTTATCCCTATCCAGGCATGACTGAAACCAGTGCTTCTCAAAGTTCCCCATGCCCTGGAATTCCCTGGGGATCTCATTAAAAGGCAGTTAGTTAGTAGGTCTCAGGCAGGGCCGGGATTCTGCATTTCCTCCCAGCTCCCAGGTGATGCGGATGCTTCTGGTTGGGGACCACACTTTGAGGAGCAAGGCCTTCAGAGGTCCGCCCTCATGAGATTTTGAAACGTAGCTCTTCCCCAAACTCCAGACCCGTCCCAACCTGTGGCTCAGCTAAGGCAGGGACCGGAGCATCTCTTTGTGCCTCAGCCCCCATCAAAGGGGCCAGAGTACGCAGAGAAAAGAAAGTGAAGGGACTGAACTCACTTTCTATCCCTGCAAATAAAACTGTGCCCCCCAGCCTCCCTCTGTGGGACCACAGAGGGGAATCTCCATGTGCAGGAGTGAGTGGGAGCAGGAATCCACCTCGCTGTGCACTTGGCAAGCTGAGGTGTGCCCTGGCATGGAACCACAGTGGCCTAGTAGAAGGGGCCCCATTTTCAAATTCCTTCAAAGCCGTCCCAGGGACCAGCAGGGGCCCTGCACTTTCCTTCTGAGTCCACCCTGGCCCCGGGGCAGCCGGAGAGTCTGGCAACAAAGACAGGTGCCACTTTGGCTGTGAGTGAACATTGTCTCTCTAGCAGGGCCTCTGGATGGCACAGTCACTTATGTCTGAGGACCACACTTGAAAAGGTCACCGCCTTCAGGCTGATTTTGCACGTGGCTGGTTTTTAAGTAGCTGTCACTCGGCTAAGCGGCCTCCTCCCTCCACCAAAAGGATTTTCTCCCAATTGGAATTTAAAACCCAGCAGCAACGAAGTCGTGGATGGCGGCATTTCTTGCACAGGTTGGGGGTGGGGTGAGGCAGATGGAAGCCACAGGGCTCCAGGAGGAGGAGGGGGCCGGAGGGACCAGGTGATTCTTTTTCATCCACTGCTTGTTGGTTTTTAATAAAGAAGTCAAACTCGGTTTGTAGATTTCCCATTAGGGGACAATAAGCTTTTGTAGAGCGAGCCGCTGAATTAGAACTAATAGCGAATGCAGCGCCAAGATCCGGGGAAATATCACCGCTAATAAGTTTCTGCCTCATGCTCTGTCACTGACATTCTCCGCACCGTTTCATGCAGCCAGGCAGAAGCTTAAATGTATAAGTATATGGGGCACTGGTGCCCACACCAGGCCGGGGGAGATGCCCAGGCACACAGTTAGGGCACCGGACATCGGAGGAATCCTGAGACTGCTGGTATCTAGGGAGAGGGGCAGGTCAGCCTGAGCCAGGTTACCATCTAGAGCCAAGGGGCAGATTGGAAAAAGAGAGGATCACTTCTTTCTGGGCACCCACAATCTTAGCAGGCTGAGATTCTCTGAAGTCCCATGGGGTGCGCAGCCAGATAGCATGCCTCTGTCTCTTTCATGGCTGCTCAATCAGCAGCGACTCCAACAAAGGGGGCTTAATACAGGATCTTTTCCCTCTAAGAGCACTCAGTTCCACGAGAAGCCAGGCCCTCATGGAACTCCTATTTGCACTAGCAAATGAACAGGAATTGCCGAAGACTGTAGCATAAAGACTGCCCACTGGCGCCGGGACTCAGCCTGACTCCTGAGCTCCGCACTGGGGCTCTTGGGAAAGGGTAGAAGGCCCAGAGCCAAGTGAGCTGGGGAGGATTCTTCCAAGAGAGGAGCAGGGAGGAATTCCTGTTGGGGGGTTGCAGGAGCTGTCAATGAGGATAAAAGTATTAAAGGGCAGGAAAGCCTCTTGTAATTGAAGAGGAGGGGCCGTGGTGTGGAGGAGTTGGGGGGTGCACAGGATGAGGGAGAAGCTGCCCACCCCACCCTGCCAGGCTCAGCCCCTCAGCCAAGCACCATCCTATGGCCACTGGCAAAGGCTGGGCTGGAAGAGATATTGCTTTAGAACTGACAAGGGTGGCGCTCTGGACCAGGGCTGCTCGGGGGTTGGAAGAGCCGTTGTTCTTGTGTGCAAGGAGGGGTCTAGCTGTATCTGCCTGCAGCCAGCCCAGGGCCACAGTTTGTGCTCTGGGAACCACCTGAACCTGACCTGCCACCGCATACTTCGGTATCTTTGGGGAGAGTCCTAGAAGCTTTTGTCATCATCCTGGCGGACCTGCACAGGGATCCAAGTGGGAATCCCCAGCATGGAAGCTGTGAGTGCCAGTGCTGGAGTGAGCTTGGAGCTCAGCTAGAGAACCGGGGGAAGCCTGGGGAACTGGCAGCTGTTGGCAGTCACAGCTGCTGCACTCCCTCTCGCTGGGCCTCTCCGTCCCTTCCTGAGGCCCCCATGTTTCCCCAAGGCTAGTCCTACGTCCTAGAGCTGTAGCGTGCCAGAGGGTTACCTGACACCCTGCTGACACCCCACCTGGCTCTAGTTATATAGAGAGGCCAGAGCTCCTTAGTGCCAGCCAGGCCTAGCCTACCTCCTTGGTGCCCACCTTGGTCAGCTGGCCAGCCCACCTGCCTCCCTGGCTCCTGCAACCTGTCTGTTTTCCTTCCAGGATGAGAATGACAACCCTCCCACCTTCAGCAAGCCTGCCTACTTCGTCTCCGTGGTAGAGAACATCATGGCAGGTACCGCAGGCTCAGGTCAGGGGCTGGGGGACACAGGAAGGTAGGCAGCCAGCTGTCACAGCATGCAGGAAGTGCAGACTCCAGCTCTGCACACAAATTCTGGGAGGCTCATGGCCTTCTCTTTTCCCAAGCCAAGCTCCTGTGACAAATCGGGGAGTCTCTGGAAACATCTAGTTATCTGCCAGCTGACAGCTAGTGACAGAGCACCTATTATGTGCAGGTGCTATGCTGGGCACTCGGTTCCTGCTCTCCTGCAACTCTAGTGTGGAAAGAATAATGATCCATGATTAACTAAGCAGTGTTGATTAAACAGTCTCAAGTGTGCAGAGGGCTCTGAGACTATAGCCCTGTGAGGCAGGTCCCATGATTTCAGAGGGGTGGCCTTACAGCATGGCCTGTGTTCCTATGTGAGGATGTGATTGAGAGCTAATCTCTGGGCCAGGCTCCGGTTGCAGGGCTCAGCTTGCAGACCCAGCACCACCAGCTCCACACTCAGGTTCCAGGGGATCTGTTCTGCCCCAAGGTCAGACTGGCAGCTTCACCCTTACCATGACAGCAAATTATCCTAGCCAGGAAAACATGTCAGGAACTGCTGCAGTGGCTGAAGGAGACTGGAAGGTGAGAGTCAGGGACAGTAGAGTCAGAGATGCTGGAGTCGTGGATGGTGGAGCCAGGGACAGTGGAGTCAGGGCTGGTGAATTCAGGGCTGGTGAATTCAGGGGTGGTGGATTCAGGGGTGGTGGAGTCAGGGA
>PVKV010039409.1:0-13076 GCA_004027835.1 Alouatta palliata | reverse complement strand
TCCTCAAGGACCTAGAAATAGAAATTCCATTTGACCCAGCAATCCCATTACTGGGTATATATCCAAAGGATTATAAATCATTCTACTATAAGGACACATGCACACGAATGTTCATTGCAGCACAGTTTACAATAGCAAAGACCTGGAACCAACCCAAATGCCCATCAATGATAGACTGGACAGGGAAAATGTGGCACATGTACACCATGGAATATTATGCAGCCATCAAAAACGATGAGTTCGCATCCTTTGCAGGGACATGGATGAACCTGGAAACCATCATTCTCAGCAAACTGACACAAGAACAGAAAATCAAACACCGCATATTCTCACTCATAGGTGGGTGTTAAACAATGAGAACACATGGACACAGGGAGGGGAGCATCTCACACGGGGGTCATTTGGGGGGAAAAAGGGGAGGGACAGCTGGGGGGTGGGGAGTTGGGGAGGGATAGCATGGGGAGAAATAACAGAGACAGGTGATGGGGAGGAAGGCAGCAAATCACACTGCCATGTGTGTACCTATGTAACAATCTTGCATGTTCTTCACATGTACCCCCAAACCGAAAATGCAATAAAAAGTATATATATTAAAAAAAATAAAATAAAATAAAAATAAAAATAAAATGCCGGAGGAGGGTAACAGGAACATCTAGGTTTTCGTGGCCATAAACCTGGGAACTGATGTGATTTGCTGCAGGTGATGCCTGTTTTTACTTGAGCCTAATCCTAAGATCGTAATTTTCTGTCGGTGCCGCCATGCTAGCCTCAGTTTCCTGGCATATAAAGTGACATTACCTACTTCATGATATGTATTAAATTTCTGTAATAGAGTTCTTTTCAAAGCAGTAGCTAATTAGTGCCAGAAGTTTTTAAATACGTCCTTCATTAAGCTGGACTCACCTCAGCTCAATGAGCTGAGATTCCTCAGGGGGGCCGTGAAGATGATCCTTTTAACCTCATAGAGGGTGGCACGTGTTAATTCGGAGGCGCCTTCACCTCTGACCAGCAAATTCAGTCTTGGCTTTATCACCTTACGCTGCAATTACATACAAGCAGTTACAGAGGTCTTTGGGTTGGATTAGGTGGTTGAACGTTTGGCGCTGAGAAGGCTGGGGTGTGGTTGTGAAGCTTGCCAGTATCGTTCACAAATTCACTGGTTTAGGGAACAAGATTTACACAGGTTGTCTTTCTTTCTTTCTTTTTTTTTTTTTTGAGACTGAGTTTCACTCTTGTTACCCAGGCTGGAGTGCAATGGCATGATCTCGCTCGGCTCACTGCAATCTCTACCTCCCGGGTTCAAGCGATGCTTTTGCCTCAGCCTCCCGAGTAGCCGAGATTACATGGGCCTGCCACCGCACCCAGCTAATTTTGTATTTTTGGTAGAGACAATTTCTCCATTTTGGTCAGGCTGGTCTCAAACTCCTGACCTCTGGTGATCTGCCTGCCTCAGTCTCCCAGAGTACTGGGATTATAGGCGTGAGCCACCCTGCCTGGCCATGCATTTTCCTTTCAAAAAATGTTCTGGGCCAGGCCCAGTGGCTCACGTCTCTAATCCCAGCACTTTGGGAGGATGAGGTGGGCAGATCAACTGAGATCAGGAATTCGAGACCAGCCTGGCCAACATGGTGAAACCCCATCTCTACTAAAAATACAAAAATTACCCAAGCCTAGTGGCAGGCACCTGTAGTCTCAGCTACTCAGGAGGCTGAGGAAAATCACTTGAGCCCGGGAGGCGGAGTTTGCAGTGAGCCAAGATTGCGCCACGGCAGCCCCAGCCTGGGCGACAAAAGCGAGATTCTGTACCAAAAAAACAACTGAATTTTTTGATTTTCCTATGGTGTGAGTGGCTGTCAGTAGTATATCTAGTAGACATTAAAAAATCCATCTCCAGGAAAAGAAGAAACTTTGACATTATGTGAGAAAACAATTGTTTTTTGAAATTAGTGTAAGGAATGAGCTTATGCTAAGATGTCCATTGGGAGATGCTTCCATTTGAGGTGAAAGTTACATTGACATGTAAGGTATCAATAACATAAACACTTGGAATGATATTCTTACCTATTTAAGATGCCTATGAAGAGTCTCAGTTGGCTTTGACTCTATTAATAATCCCTTTCAATTGCTTTGCAAGAACAAAGATGACCAGAATACCAAGAAAGATGGAAAATTTTGGTTGATTTTCAACAAAAACTTGCACATTTGCTAGATAGGAAGCATAGCCAAAAATATACTTCCGTTTGCATCTATCTTTGTAAGGGGTCTTTAAAAAAAAAAGCTCATAGTCGAAGTTTTGGGTCATGTTCAAAAGAAGAACAGAATCAGTCGGGAGTCTCCTCCCATCGCCCAGCCTGAGCAAGTACTGATACGTTGCTAAGCTTGTTTCGTCAATTCTCACCCCTTTTTTGCTGGAGATTTTGAAGCAAATTCTAAACATATTACTTAGGAACCTTTTAGCTGTGATAGTTGTTCAAATGAAGTGCCAGACTTACAACTAGATTTTCAATTGTTACATCAAAGTATAAAAGCATGGTTTTCTAAACTGAGTCAATCATTGCTTTTACTAAAATTAATACCTCGGTGAACAAACAGATATCATTGCTATTCTTACTCATTTTAAATGTCTGTGTTTTTTTTTTTTTGAGACGGAGTTTTGCTTTGTTGCCCAGGATGGAGTGCAATGGCGTGATCTTGGTTCCCTGCAACCTCTGCCTCCCGGGTTCAAGTGATTCTCCTCCCTCAGCCTCCCGAGTAGCGGGGATTACAGGCATGCGCCGCCACATCCAGCTAATTTTGTATTTTTAGTAGAGACAGGGTCTCTCCATGTTGGTCAGGCTGGTGTCGAACTCCTGACCTCAGGTGATCTGCCCGCCTCAGCCTCCCGAAGTGCTGGAATTGCAGGCGTGAGCCACCGCGCCCGGCCAACTTCTGTGTTTTTATAATATACATTCCCTAGTAGTACTGTGGTGCACTCTGTATAACCACGCATTGGAGATACTCAAAGTTTTACTTGGGGTGCACAGTAGAACAGCTTGGGGACTAGTGTGCTAAACACACACAATTTTTATCAGTAAAATTTGTCAAGAAAGCTTAAGTATATCTTTTTGTCAAGAAAGCTTAACTATATCAAATATTTTTGAAAGGTAAATGTAAACTTCTTCACAATTGTGTTAAAGATTAGGTGGTAAACGTGCAAGCTTGAATGTGTTTGCGTTTGCTACGGGGAGTAATTGTGGTTTTTAAAAATCCTCCTTTTCCCTTCTATTTATGTTAGTCCAGCCTTTTCTCCGTGCTTCCTACAACACAGTAAACGAACTAGTGAAGGTTCACAAAGTTACACATTGCTTACGTAGTACATCATATTGAAGTTTTTCAGGCACTGAGATGTTAGAACACATATTAGACTTGATCTTTATTAAAATTTACAACAGTACAATACAACCACAGTCTAGGGAAAGCCATTTCAATGATGAGACGGGCCCGGTTCTTAACGTTCCTGTTACTGCTAGATGAGCTGCTAGAAATTATTTAACTCAGCTGGCCGCGGTGGCTCATGCTTGTAGTCCCAGCACTTCGGGAGGCTGGGGCAGGCAGATCACGAGGTCAGGAGATTGAGGTAAAACCCAATCTCTACTAAAAATGCAAAAATTAGCTGGGCGTGGTGGCAAGTGCCTGTAATCCGAGCTACTTGGGAGGCTGAGGCAGGAGAATTGCTTGAACCAGGGAGTTGGAGGTTGCGGTGAGTCAAGACGGCGTCACTGCGCTCCAGGCTGGTGACGGCGATCCGTCTCAAAAACAAACAAAAAAAACAGAAATGAAATGCTTTAACTCCGTTGAATTTTCTCACTACAATCAATAGCAGCAACAGTGGGTGAGTGATGGTAATGAAATTAGTCTGAATGCCTCTTTTGCAATTACATTTTTACTCAAAATTGTACGCAGATAAAATCAAGGCCGTGCTCTGTAGTAAACACTTCATGAGGCTCCCGTGACAGTTAGCGTGCTGTCTGTTGTCTGCATCCGAAATGGCCTGGGCTTCCTCTTGAAACTGGAGCAAATCACTGCTTACTCCGCTTTTAAATCATTGTCAGAACTCCCTTACCATCTGCCAGGTGTATTCCTGTGCTCTCTGGCATTCTGCAAGCTTGTAACAGTACCTGAGCGTTCCACTTAGGGACCGTGAAAGCAGCGCTGACCACGTCTTAATCTGAGGTGGCTAAGTCTTCACCTGAAGCTCTGGGGGAGCTTGACGGGTGGGTGGGGAGTCCCTCCCTGTGTTTGGGTTGCGGCCTGCATCATCCTCTCGACCTCAGGCTTCCCATTATGAGATGAAATGGTTACCCTGCACTAGCGGAGTCTGAGGGTCCCTCTAATTCTAAAAGTCACTGACTTTAATTAATACAAGTTTAAAGAATCAATAAATATAGACAAGTTCTGAGTATCTGGCATTTAGTAAAGTTGAATGAAAGTGTTTTCCTGTCCTTGAAAACCAAATCAGTTACAGACTTTACTTTTTCAAAGCAGAGTCTTGCTCTGTCTCCCAGGCTGGAGTGCAGAGGTGCAATCATGGCTCAATGCAGCCTCAAACTCCCAGCTCAAGCAATCCTCCTGCCTTAGCCTCCTGAGTAGCTGGGACTGCAGGCACATGCCCAGCTAATTAAAAAAAATTTTTTTGTAAAGACAGGGGTCTTGCTAGGTTGCCCAGGCTGATTTTGAACTCCTGAGCTCAAGTGAGCCTCCCTCCTTGGCCTCCCAAGTGTTGGAATTACAGGCATGAGCCACAGTGCCTGGTCTGGGGTTAACTTGGTTTTCAGTTTCAAGGCCTGTGCTGGAGCAGGAGTGTCTAGTGTGGCAGACAGTGGGGGCAAGTGGGATGGTGTCTGGGGACACCAGAGCAGCTCCCGTGTATTCACTGAGCATCTGTCTATGTGGGTCAGGTGCTGGGGTAGACTCTTAAAGGGATCATCTCAAATCCTTACAAGGGCCCCCTGAGGTAGGCAGTGGTTTCCAACATGCGGTCCCAGGCCCAGCAGCCTCGGCGTTGCTTGGGAAGTGTTAGAAATGAGAACACTCAGGCCCCACTGACAGCGGATCCCATCAGCAGGTATAGGGTGGGGCCTGGTGATGTGTTTAAGGCGTTTTCCGCTTGATTCTGATGCAGGCTCAAGTTTGAGGACCTCTGATAATGGACTCCCTGATAGTCTGGTGATACAGTGGTGACAGGCCCTGCCTGAGTTCATGCTTCCACGCAGTGAGGCTGTGCTCCGGGTGGCATGCCTGTGCTCCTGGACGGCCCTGTGCTGCCGGACTGGCACGGTGAGAGCGCAGTGCCCAGCAGAGGATGGAGGCCCAGCCCCACACTGCTGAAGCGGGAGGCCAGCGGGGCTCCGCTCTCTCAGGGCACTCGGGGATGGGGAGAGGTGGCCGCCTTTAATGTCCTCATGGGACACTGTCCCCGAGATTTGGCAGCATGTACGGTGTGACCCCAGTGAGAATTCCCATCCAGAGACAAGCAGGGTTTTCATCCGGCTCCTGCTGTCCAGATTTCTGAGTTATCTCTGAGAAATGTAAATACGAGTTGGGATTTGCACCAGAGCCTTGCCCTGGCCCCCTGGGGTGGACCGGCTCCATGAGAGGGTCAGGGTTCACTAGGCAAAAGGCTGTTCCCAGCAGCCACGACTTAAACGCTTTCAACCTTCAGGGAGGGGAGGAAAAGGGAGGAGGGGGAGGCCTGGTCCCTGTTCCCAGTGCAGGTGTGAACACGGTTGATAGTCTAACCGTGCCTCCACTGTAGTCTGCTTGAAATGGGAAGTTAAATGATCACTTATTTATGTAACTGAGAGTAATGACCAGGTTATTGGCATTAAAAAAAAAAGCCTTTAATAGTTCAGAAACACAGAAACAAATGGAAAACACCCACGTTAGCTGTGAGGCAGAATCCGGGCAGTTGGGTCTCAGGGCGGTTGGGTCTCGGGGCGGTCCATGTGGGCCTCGCTGGCTTGCTCGGTGACAAGTGCAGCTTTAGTGTGGGGGCCCAGACTCCGACTGGCATGTTTTTTGTGAACCGTGATCTTGGGCAAGCTCTCTCGTTGAACTCTGAACGGGGGTGATGATGCCCTGCTCTGAGGATAGCTGTGAGGCCTCGATTCGTGAGTGACTGTGACTGATCCCAGCTGGCGCAGGGTTCTGCACACGGTTCCGTTTTCGTCACCCCAGTTTGCGTCCTGCACGGGCAGAGGGATGGCTGCCCACAGGACATGGAGTGATGGGCCTGGCCTGTGCACCCTGTGCCCTGCACCCGCTTCAGACTACGGGGCCAGATTCACCCCGAGGCCATCAAGATCTGGCTGGGGGCCCTAGCATTGAGTTCTGTGGTCAGATATTTTTATACAGTTAGTGCAAAGAAAATATCAAGCACAATGAGTGAAGGCCGCTGTCTGGTCCTCTGTCACAGCCTCCCACTGAGTGCTGCCGAAGCGGCCTGGCCGTCGTTGGCTCCGGCTCAGCGTTTCCCCACCGTGGCGCCGTTGGCTTTTAGGGCTGGAGCATTGGGCGCTGTGGGGCTGTCGCAGGCATTGTGGGGTGCTTGGCAGCATTGCTGGCCTTTCCCACTGGAAGCCAGTACCATCTCCCCAGTAGTGGCAACTAAAAATGTCTCCTGCACATTGTCAAGTGTCCCCTGAGTCCGAGGGGTGGCAGAGCACACTAAAGTGGAGTCGGGGTTATACAATTTTGGATTTCAGCTGGACATGCTCAGTGGTTCACAGTGTAGGAAGAGGTCATGAGCTACAATTGGTCAGCGGTGTGGTCATTTCAAAGACTAGGGTTACTCTGCACAAAACCCCAAAAGGTGAAATGCCTGAAATCATACACTTCATATATGAAAGAAAACTGGCAGAGGTTTCCCTGAATGTGACAACCACCCGAAAATGTTCATGACGTTACCGGTAAAGCTTATGGAGTTGAAGTAAACTGTTCTGAAGCTACTAGTAATAAAAAATTTAGCCATGCAAGATGGAGCAAACACTGAGTCATCTTCTGTTCTTTTTTTGAGATGGAGTTTCGGTCTTGTTACCCAGGCTGGAGTGCAATGGCGCGATCTCGGCTCACCGCAACCTCCGCCTCCTGGGTTCAAGCAATTCTCATGCGTCAGCCTCCTGAGTAGCTGGGACTACAGGCCCGCGCCACCATGCCCAGCTAATTTTTGTATTTTTAATAGAGACGGGGTTTCACCATGTTGACCGGGATGGTCTCGATCTCTTGACCTTGTGGTCTACCCGCCTTTGCCTCCCAAAATGCTGGGATTACAGGCATGAGCCACTGTGCCTGGACTCTTCTGTTCTTTTTATAGAAATTTGTGTTCACGGGAGCAGGCAATGAAAGAATATACTGCCAAATAATATAGAATCATAAGGGCTGGGCCGGGCACGGTGGCTCATGCCTGTAATCCTAGCACTTTGGGAGTTCGAGACCAGCCTGGCCAACACGGTGAAACCCGTCTCTACTAAAAATACAAAAATTAGCCAATAGTGATGGCAGATGCCTGTAATTCTAGCTACTCAGGAGGCTGAGGCAAGAGAATTGCTTGAACCCCGGAGGCGGAGGTTGCAGTGAGCTGAGATCGTGCCACTGCACTCCAGCCTGGGCAACAGAGCGAGACTCCGTCAACAAAAACAAAAACATAAGGGCTGTCAGGCAGCTTTTTAAAAACTAAGCTTTTATTAATATTTCGAGATAATTATAGGTTCGCATGCAGTATTAACAGAGATGCCTCGTACTTAGTTTCCCCAAGGGCAGCCTCTTGTCTCCCAGCCAGGTGCAGGGATGTGCCTCGCTGCAGTCACCTCGGGACCTGGCAGGGCGCTCTCCTACAGCACCCCTCCCCTCTGCCCCGCCCCTTCCTGAATCCCCGGCAGCTGGGAGTCTGGGGAGTCGGTTCTCAGTTCTGTGGTTTGGCCACCTCAAGAGTGTTGTATAAAGGGGATCCTGCAGTAAGGAGCCTTTGGGACTGGGATTTTTCAGTGAGCAGAGTCCCTCGTTCCTCCATGGTGTTTTGTGTGGGTTGATGGTGGGCTCCTCTTCGTGACTGGGCAGCCTTCCATGGCGGGCATATGCCACAGTCTGTTTAACCTTTCACCTGTTGAAGGATGTCTGGGCTGATTCCTGTTTTGGGATATTACAAATAAAGCTGCTATAAACCTTCACATACAGCAAGCTTGTCCAACCTGCAGCCCGGGGTCCCATTCGGCCCAGGATGGCCTGAAGGTGGCCCTACACAAATTCACAAGCTTAAAACATCATGAGATTTTTTTTTGCAATGTTTTTTGAAGCTCATCAGCTATTGTTAGTGTATTTTAGGTGTGGTCCAAGGCAGCTCTTCTTGCAGTGTGGCCCAGGGAAGCCAAAAGATTGGGCAGCTCTGGTACGCGCCGACCCAGGTTTTCACTGCTCTGGAGTAGTTCCTGGGAGGGCAGCAGCTGCTGGGTGCTGGTGTGGTTGTACACGTACCTTTTTAAGTCACTCCTGAGCCTGCGTGGCTGCAGCAACTTCACATTGCCCACTTCCCCTCCTGCCAGCACCTGCTGTGGGGATTATAGTTCACTGCGCGTTTCGCTGGCGTTTCTCTCATGGCCAATGGCGCTGAATATCTTTTCATGTGCTTATTTGCCGTCTGTGTATCCTTTCTGGTGAAATGTCTCTTCATGCTTTTGCCCATTTTCTACTTGGGCGGTTTGTTCTTTTACCGTTAAGTTCCGAGAGTTCTTTCTGTATTCCCAATACTCTCCTCTGCTGGATTTGTGGCTGGCAGACGCTTCCTGCCATCCTGTAGCTTGTCTTTGCATCTTCTTAACGGGGTCTTTTGCAGAGCAAAAGGTTTTAATTTTGATGAAGTTCAACTTATCAGTTATTGCTTTTGGAGATTGTATTTTGATGTCAGAATATCAAAGAATGGTTTGCTGAGCCTTAGATCCTGAAGATTTTTCTTCTGTGCTTTTTTTCTAAAAGTTTTGCAACTTTACATTTTACATCGGAGCCCTTAATCTATTTTGAGATAGCTTCTATATGACAGTTATATTGGGGTTCATCTTTTTTGCCTGTGGGTGTCCAGTGGCTCCAGCACTGTTTGTGGCACACGGCATCTTCCCTCTGTGGAGTCGCTTTTGTACTTTTGTGAAAAAGCAGTTGAGTGCGTAGGTGAGGATCTGTTTCCGGGTTCTCTGGTCTGTTGCACTGTATAATGTCTTAGAATTGGGTAGATTGATTCCTCCTACTTTATTCTTTTTCAAAATTGTTTCAGCTATTCTAGTTCCTTTCTCTTTTCATATAAATTTTAGAATAGTCTTGTCTATATATACAAAAATTATTGTTATGGTTTTAATAGAAATTGTGTTGTGTCCAAATATTAAAAAAAAAAAGTTGTGTTAAGCTTGTACTGTGTATTAATTTTAGGGAGACTCGACATTTGTTTACTCTGTGGAGTCTCCTAATCTATACTTTTAAATTTTTATTATTATTTTTGAAACAGGGTAACACTCTGTCACCCACGCTGGGGTGCAGTGGCACGATCTCAGCTAACTGCAACATCCACTTCCCGGGCTCAGGTGATCCTCCCACCTCAGCCTCCTGAGCAGCTGGGACCACGCTACTAGGCCCGGCTAATTTTGTATTGTTTTTGTTAGAGACGGGGTTTCACCATGTTGCCCAAGCTGGTCTTGAACTCCCAAAATCAAGTGATCCTCCCACTTCAGCCTCCCAAGGTCCTTGGATTACAGGCATGAGTGCCTGGATGAGTCTCCTAATCTATTAAGACGATGTGTCGCTCTGTTTTTTCAGATCTTTTTTGAGCTTTTCAGCGACATTTTGTAGTTTTCAGCATATAAGTTCTATATATGTTTTGTTAGATTTACACCTAAGTATTCCTTTTTTAAAGCAATAGTAAATATTACTTTGAATTTTAGTGTCTATGATTTCATTACTATTTGATAGAAATCTGCTTGGTTTTTCACTACTTTTATTATTTATTTTGAGACAGAGTCTTACTCTGTCACTCAGGCTGGAGTGCAATGGCATGATCTCAACTCACTGCAACCTCTGCCTTCCGGAGTCAAGCGATTCTCCTGCCTCAGCATCCTGAGTAGCTGGGATTACAGGCATGTACCACTACACCTGGCTGATTTTTGTATTAGCTCTGGTTTTTGTATTATAGCTCTGGTGTGTGCGAACCTAGGTTTTCACTGTAGAGACAGGGTTTTGGCTTGTTGGTCAGGCTGGTCTCGAACTCCTGACTGCAGGTAATCTGCCCACCTCAGCCTCCCAAAGTGCTGGGATTACAGGTGTGAGCTACGGCGCCCGGCTACTTGGTTTTTAAATGATTGCCTTGTATCCTGTCACCTGTTGCACTGATTGAATAGTTTCCAGGAGCTCTTTTGTAGACTCTGGGATTTTCTAAGTAGACAACCATGTCATCTGCAACAAGGGACAGTTTTATTTTAGTTTTTGAATCTACGTGCTGTTTATTCCCTTTTTGTGCCCTGCCGTTGCGCCTAGGACTTTAGCACTGCATTGAAAGGTGAGAGTGGACATCCTTGCCGTGTCTTGATCTCAGGAAGGAAACGTTCTGTTTTTGCCCATGAAGTATGATGTTAGCTGTGGCTTTGCTAACATCATACTTTATCAAGTATGGGAGTTTTTATGAAAGATGGTCTTTATCAAGTTGAGAGTTTTTATCATGAAAGGGTGTTGACTGATGCCAGATGCTGTTTCTGCAGTGGTGATACGCTCATGGGATTTTCTCTGTTAGCTTGTTAATGTGGTGGGTTGTATCAGTGGAGCTCTCAATACTGACATAGCCTCACATGCTTGGATGAAACCCCATTTGGTCAGAGTTTATAAATCTTTTTCTATATTGCTGAATGCTGTATGTGAATATTTTATTAAGGATTTTCTCATCTCTGTCCATGAGAGTTATTCGTCTGTAGTTTTTTGTTATCTTTGGTTTTGATATCAGGGTAATATCAACCTTATAAATGAATGGGTAAATATTCCCTCCTCTTCTATTTTCTGGAGAGGTTGTGTAGAATTGGTGTTAATTTATCTTTAAACGTTTGGTAGATTCTCCTGTGAAACCATCTGGCCTTGAAATGTCTTTCTGGGGAGTGTTTAAATTGAAAATTCAATTCCCTTCCTTGGTATAGGGCTATTGAATTATCTGTTTCACACTGGGCATGCTGTCTAGTTTGTGTTTTCAGGAAGTGGTTCATTATGTATAACTTTAATAATATATTTAAAATAAAGAATCCATTATTTTTCCTGGATTTTATGATTTGTGTGGGATTTCTCCATTTTTGCATTTTTATTTTATGATTTTTCAGTCTAAATAAATATTCACGTTTGAACCTAGCTGCTTACGATTGTAATTTTATATATATTTTTTTCTTAAAGAAGGTTCCACCATCCCCCAAGACATGCAAGATTCAGGCTGCACCGAAGCTGGGTCTGTCCAGCCCCTAAGATTTGTTTCTGGTATTAAATGAAACTTGCCTTTGAATGAAACTTAAATGTGTGGAGTAAGTTTCCAGACTCACCTGGGGCCAGGTCTCCACAGGCCGTGGTCAAGCTCTTACTGCCTTTTGAAGCGAAGTCCCGCAGGAACGAGGAAGGAAGTCAGTGAGCTGCGCTGGCTTCTGTCGGGTTGCTGCCAGGCCATGAGCCTCACTCTTCTGAACTTCCACAGTAGTCATGCTTGTTTTTTCAAAAAATGAAAAAAGAGAAAGCCAACAAAGAAACAGGATGGAGGTGTTTGGGTTGGGGAGTCAGCAGGGGCCTCTCCCGGAAGGTCCTGTCCCCTCCCCAAAGCCGGCCTCCAGGAGTTCCTGGCGTTCCCACACCCCGCAGGCCACTCTGCGGGACCCTGGTGGACGCAGTGCAGACAGGAAGCTGCCCGGAGATAACGCTGCAGCCGGCCGGGCAGCCTGATTTGCTGGGCTGTCTGATGGCCCAGGCCGAGGCTTCTCCCTGCGCCTGGGACCGCCGCCACCTCTAAATAGCAGCCATGAGGCGCCTCGGGGCAGTGTCCCCGCAGGTCAGCGACGGCCAGGACGCCCCGTTTGCCTAGTGTGTGCTCAGGTAGGACATGCTGCTGCCTGGGACTGCAGCTGAGGGTTTGAAGGTGCTGAGACCCTGGAGAGGAGAGGCAGGCGGGGGTCCAAACGGGGCGCGAGGTGGGCTCGGGCTGAGCGAGGAAGATGGAAATTTGTCCCTAGATCCAGGCAAGAGACTGAATCTCAGTAAATCTGGCACCAGAGTTCCAAAGTTTGATTAGTTCGTGGCGGAAATTCGTGGAGCCTATTGATGAGATGGGTTCAGACTGATGAGTTACTGGATGCTGGAGTCACCCTCCTGGGTGGCAGATTTCAAAGAGCCCAAGACCCAGAGGGCGAAGCCATCTTTGCTGATTCCAACCTCAGTGCGGTACTTGGTCGCACAGCCTGACGATTGCTCCTGTACAGCGTCTGAGGGGCCAGACAGCAGCCGCCACTGCTCCCAGGACCGGCGGCTCGGTGTTGGGGTCAGGAGTGGCTCTGTGTGGGGCTCAGGAACGGGGATCGGAGGGGTGAGGGACAGGTGGGCCTTGCAGTGTCCGCGTGAGCGTTAGATATGATGAAGATCCTGCCAACACAGAAGCACCTTGAGGGGAGAGCGGGAGGCTCTATTTGCCACGCGATTCTGAACTTTCCTTCTGTTGTTTCTTCCTTTATTCACTCATTCATTCGTTCACTCAGTTTGGTCCCTGCTAAACTCCGGGCTTCTGAGTGCCCAGAGACCTTTAAGAAGCTGTAGCTTGCACAAATCACTCGCACATGGACCCAAGGAGGAAGGAAGGTGTGAGCATTGAAGTCAGCTGGTGGGGTCTTGGGTTTCTGCTTTTCAGTCGTCCTTACTCTAATATCTGCGTGGGCACAGGGGAGCAGGGGGTAGGCAGAAGCAGCAGGTGAGGGGTGTGGGGAGAGGAGGCTGGAGGTGGGCTGTGGGTGAGGGGTGTGCAGGGGAGGCTGGAGGGAGGCTGTGGGTGTGGA
>PVKV010039408.1:0-13077 GCA_004027835.1 Alouatta palliata | reverse complement strand
AGAGAATAAAATACCTAGGAATACAACTAACAAGGAACATAAAGGACCTCTTCAAGGAGAACTACAAACCACTGCTCAATGAAATAAGAGAGGACACAAACAGATGGAGAAACATTCCATGTTCATGGCTAGGAAGAATCAATATCGTGAAAATGGCCATACTGCCCAAAGTAATTTACAGATTCAACGCTATCCCTATGACCTTCTTCGCAGAACTGGAAAAAACTACCTTAAACGTCATATGGAACCAAAAGACAGCCTGCATAGCCAAGTCAATTCTAAGCAAAAAGAACAAAGCTGGAGGCATCACACTACCGGACATCAAACTATACTACAAAGCTGCAGTAATCAAAACAGCATGGTACTGGTACCAAAACAGAGATATAGACCAATGGAACAGAACAGAGGCCTCTGAGGCAACACAACACATCTACAACCATCCAATCTTTGATTTTGTATCCTGAGACTTTGCTGAAGTTGCTTATCATCTTAAGGAAATTTTGGGCTGAGACAACGGGATCTTCTAAATATATAGTCATGTCATCTGCAAATAGAGGCAATTTTACTGCCTCTTCTCCTAATTGAATACCCTTTTATTTCTTTTTCTTGCCTGATTGCTCTGGCTAGAACTTCCAATACTGTGTTGAAGAAGAATGGTGAGAGAGGGCACCCTTGTGTGGTGCCAGTTTTCAAAGGAAGTGCTTCCAGTTTTTGCCCAATTCAGTATCATATTGGCTGTGGGTTTGTCACAAATAGCTCTCATTATTTTGAGATACATTCCATCGATACTTAGTTTATTAAGAGTTTTTGGCCTAAAGTGCTGTTGAATTTTGTCAAAGGCCTTCTCTGCATCCATTGAGATAATCATGTGGTTTTTGTCTTTAGTTCTGTTTATGTGATGGACTACGTTAATAGATTTACATATGTTGAAGCAGCCTTGTATTCCCGGGATGAAGCCGACTTGATTGTGATGGATAAGCTTTTTGATGTGCTGTTGCATTTGGTTTGCCAGTATTTTATTGAAGATTTTTGCATTGATGTTCATCATGGCTATTGGCCTGAAATTTTATTTTTTAGTTATGTCTCTGCCAGGTTTTGGTATCAGGATGATATTGGTCTCATAAAATCAGTTAGGGAGGATTCCCATCTTTTAGTATTGTTTGGAATAGATTCAGAAGGAATGGTATCAGCTCCTCTTTGTATCTCTGGTAGAATTTGGCTGTGAACCCGTTTGGACCTGGACTTTTTTTGATTGGTAGGCTATTAATAGCTGCCTCAACTTCAAACCTTGTTATTGGTCCATTCAGGGATTTAACTTCTTCCTGGTTTAGTCTTCGGAGGGTGTAAGTGTTTAGGAATTTATCTGTTTTTTCTAGATTTACTGGTTTATGTGTATAGAGTTGTTTGTAGTAATCTCTGATGGTAGTTTGAATTTCTATGGGATCGGTGGTGATATCCCCTTTATCATTTTTTGTTGCAACTATTCGATTCTTCTCTCTTTTTGTTTTTATTAGTCTAGCTAGCAGTCTATTTTGTTGATCTTTTCAGAAAAACAGCTTTTGGATTTACTGATTTTTTGAAGGGTTTTTTTGTGTCTCTATCTCTTCAGTTCTGCTCTGATTTTAATTATTTCTTGTCTTCTGCTAGCTTTTGATTTTGTTTGATCTTGCTCCTCTAGCTTTTTTAATTGTGATGATAGGGTGTTGATTTTAGATCTTTCCTTGCTTCTCATGTGGGCATTTAGTGCTATAAATTTCCCTCTAGACGCTGCTTTAAATGTGGCCCAGAGATTCTGGCACACTGTGTCTTCATTCTCATTGGTTTTGAAGAACATCTTTATTTCTGCCTTCCTTTCATTATTTATCCAGTAGTCATTCAGGAGCAGGTTATTCAGTTTCCATGTAGTTGTGTGGCTTTGAGTGAGTTTCTTAATCCTGAGTTCTAATTTGATTGCACTCTGGTCTGTGAGACTGGTTGTTATGATTTCTGTTCTTTTGCATTTGCTGAGGAGTGATTTACTTCCAATTATGTGGTCAATTTTAGAGCAAGTGCAATGTGGTGCTGAGAAGAATGTATATTCTGTGGACTTGGGGTGGAGAGTTCTGTAGATGTGTATTAGGTTCACTTGGTCCAGATCTGCCTTCAAGTCCTGGATATCCTTGTTAATTTTCTGTCTTGTTAATCAGTCTAATATTGACAGTGGGGTGTTAAAGTCTCCCACTATTATTGTGTGGGAGTCTAAGTCTCTTTGTAAGTCGTTAAGAACTTACTTTATATATCTGGGTGCTCCTGTATTGGGTGCATATATATGTAGGATAGTTAGCTCTTCTTGTTGCATTGATCCTTTTACCATCATGTAATGCCCCTCTTTGCCTCTTTTGATCTTTGTTGGTTTAAAGTCCATTTTATCAGAGACTAGGATTGCAATCCCTGCTTTTTTTGCTCTCCATTTGCTTGGTAAATCTTCCTCCATCCCTTTATTTTGAGTCTGCGAGTGTCTTTGTATGTGAGATGGGTTTTCTGAATACAGCACACTGATGGGTCTTGACTTTTTATCCAATTTGTCAGTCTGTGTCTTTTGATTGGGGCATTTAGCCCATTTACATTTAAGGGTAATATTGTTATGTGTGAATCTGATCCTGCCATTTTGATACAAGGTGGTTGTTTTCCCCGTTAGTCAATGCAGTTTCTTAATTGTGTTGATGGTCTTTACCATTTGATACGTTTTTGTAGTGGCTGGTACTAGTTGTTCCTTTCTATGTTTAGTGCCTTTTTCAGGAGCTCTTGTACGGCAGGCCTGGTGGTGATGAAATCTCTCAGCAATTGCTTGTTCATAAAAGATTTCATTTCTCCTTCATTTATGAAGCTTAGTTTGGCTGGATATGAAATTCTAGGTTGAAAGTTCTTTTTTAAAGGATGTTCAGTATTGGTCCCCACTCTCTTCTGGCTTGTAGGGTTTCTGCCAAGAGATCCGCTGTAAGTCTGATGGGCTTCCCTTTGTGGATAAACTGACCTTTCTCTCTGGCTGCCCTTAGCATTTTTTCATTTATTTCAACCCTGGTGAATCTGATGATCATGTGCCTTGGGGTTGCTCTTCTTGAGGAATATCTTTGTGGTGTTCTCTGTATTTCCTGTATTTGAATGTTGTCCTGCCTTGCTAGATTGGGGAAGTTCTCCTAGATACTTTCCTGAAGAGTGTTTTACAGCTTGGATTCATTCTCTCTGTCACATTCAGGTACAACAATTAAATGTAGATTAGGTCTTTACACATAATCCCAGATTTCTTGGAGACTTTGTTCTTTTCTTTTCACTCTTTTTTTCTCTAATCTTGCCTTCTTCTTTTATTTCATTGAGTTGATCTTCAGTCTCTGATATCCTTTCTTCTGCTTGATTGATTCAGCTATTGAAAGTTGTGTATGCTTCGCAAAGTTCTTGTGCTGTGTTTTTCAGCTTCATCAAGTCATGTATGTTCTTCTCTAAGCTGGCTGTTCTAGACAGCATTTCGTCTAACCTTTTTTCAAGGTTCTTAGTTCCTTTGCGTTGGGTTAGAACATGTTCCTTTAGCTCAGAGAAGTTTGTTATTACCCACCCTCTGACGCCTGCTTCTGTCAATTCATCAAACTCATTCTCTATCCAGTTTTGCTCCCTTGCTGGTGAGGAGTTGTGATCCCTTGGAGGAGAAGAGGCATTCTGGTTTTTAGTAATTTCGTCCTTTTTGTGCTAATTTCTTCCCATCTTCATGGATTTATCTACCTTTGGTCTTTGAAGTTGGTGACCTTCGGATGAGGTCTCTGAGTGGACGTTCTTCCTGTTGATGTTGAAGCCATTTCTTTCTGTTTTTTAGTTTTCCTTCTAACAGTAAGGCCCCTCTGCTGCAGGACTGCTAGAGGTCCAGTCAAGACCCTGCTTACCTGGGAATCACTCACAGGGGCTGCAGATCAGCAAGGATTGCTGCCTGTTCCTTCCTCTGGTAGCTTTGTACCAGAAGGGTACCCACCAGATGTCAGCCAGAGATCTCCTGTATAAGGTGTCTCTTTGGATATACGGGGGTCAGGGAGCTGCTTGAGGAGGCAGCCTATCCCTTATCAGAGCTCAAGTGCTGAGTTCAGAGCTCCGTTGCTCCCTTCAGAGCTGCTGGGCAGGGACGTTTAAGTCTTGTCCAGTGGAACTCACACCCGCCCCTTTTCCCAGGTGCTCTATCCCAGGAAGGTGGGGCTTTATTTGTAAGCCCCTGACAGGATGCTGCCTTTTTTCAGAGATGCCCTGCACAGCAAGGAGGGAGTCTAGTCACAGTCTGCCTGCAGAGGCGTTGCTGAGCTGCCACGGGCTCTGCCCAGCTGCTGTTTAAACTTCCTTGTGATTTTGTTTACACAGGTAAGGTTAGAACTGCCTTCCTAATGGCAGACTGCCTCAGTAATGGTGGACTGCCTCGGTAATGACAGATGCGCTTCCCCCCACCGAGCTCAAACATCCCAGGTCAAACTGCTGTGCTGGCTGCATAACTCTCAAGCCAGTGGGTTTCAGTTTGCTGGTCTTTGTGGGGGTGGGACTCACAGAGCCAGATCACTTGGCTCCCTGCCTTCAGCCCCCTTTTTCTTCAGGGGAATGGGTGGCTCTGTCTCACAGGCATTCCAGGCACCAGTTAAAACGGCTGCCCAGATTTGTGCTGGAAACCAGAAGTGCCAGCTGAAACAGTTGCCCAGATTTGTGCTGGAAACCCACAGCGCTTGTAGGCACAGCAGGAATCTCCTGGTCTGTGGGCTGTAAAGACCATGGGAGAAGTGCAGTATTTGAACCAGAGTGCCAGAGGGGCCAGAGAAGTCCCTGATGTCCTCCGTTGGGTAGGGTGGGTCCTTTGGCCCATTGCACTTTCTGGGTGAGGCAGCACCCCACCCTGCCTCGGTTTGCCCTCCTTGGGCTACACCCACTGTCCGCCAGTCCCATTGAGATGAACCTGGTACCTCGGTTGGAAATGTGGAGATCACTCGCCTTCTGTGTCACTCTAGCTGGGAACTGCGCTCCGGAGCTGTTCCTATTCAGCTATCTTGGTGGCAGCCATAATTGCCTATTTTGGACATTTCCTATCAATAGAATTATTTTATGACTGGCTTCCTTTACTTATTTTAATGTTTTCAAAGTTGATTCATGTTGTAGCATGTATCAGAATTTCATTCTTTTTCTGGCTGAATAATATTCCATTGTATGGATACACAGTAGACTTTTGTTATCTGGAGGGAATACGTTCCAAGCCTCCAAGTGGATGCCTGAAACCTCAATAGTACCAAACCCAATTGCCATCAGTCAGAACATTTTTCTATTGATGTCTTCTACCCACAAATTTAATATCTTTTCCACCTTAACTAAGCACTTAACAACACTGTGGCCATAACTTTTGCAGTTTGAGGTGTGACAGCAAAACTAGCACAAATTTCTTTTTCCTTCTTCACCATTTCACAAATAGAAGATTCATTCTTCTCATAAATCTTAGCAATCTCAGCATATAACTTTTTTCTTTCTGTATCTTTTACCTTTTCAGTTAAAAGAGGCACTTGATGGCTTCTCTTTGGTATGTCTGAATCAGCATCACTACTCTTGCATTTTGGAGCCATTATTAAGTAAAATAAGGATGACTTGAACATAAGCACTGTGATGCCTGAGATGACAACTAAGTGACTAGCAGGCAGGTAACATATAGTGTGGAGACACTAGACAAAGTGATGATTCACATCCCAGGCAGTACAAAATGAGATGACACCAGATTTCATTACACTCAGAATGGTATGCAATTTAAAATGTATGAATTGCTTATTTCTAGAATTTTCCATTTAATATGTTCAGACTGATGTTTACACAGGTAACTGCAGCCATAGAGAACAAAATCACAGATAACGGGGCACGGCTTACCACATTTTGTTTATCCATTCACCAATTGATAGACATCTTATTTTCATCTTTTGGCTATTGTTAATAAAGCTGCTATTAATCTCCATGTACAACCCTTTTGTGTGTATGTGTTTTCATTTCTCTTGGCTGTATATCAAGGAATGGAATTACTGGATCATTCATTTTGAGAAATTGCCAAACTGTTTTCCAAAGCAGTTGTTCCATTTATAATTCCATGAGCAGTTATGAAGGTTCTCTTCTCTTCACATCAGTGTCAGCACTTGTTATTGTCTGTGTTTTAGTCATCTTAAATAGCCATCCTTAACCATGGGGAGTGAAGTGGTATCTCATTATTGCTTGATTTGCATTTCTCTGTTGACAAACGATGTTGAACATCTTTTTATATGCTTATTAGCTTTTTGTATACTTTGGAGAAATGTCTATTCAGATATTTTAGCCGTTTTTAATTGGGTAAGTCTTCTTTTTATTGTTCAGTTATAAGAGTTTTTATATATTTTTATACAAGTCCTTTATGAAATCAATGATTTGCAGACATTTCCTCCTATTCTGGAGGCTGTCTTTTTCTTGATGATATACCTTAAAACACATAAGTCTTATATTTTGATGTCCTATATTTTTTCTTTTGTTGCTTGTGCTTTTGTGTTATATCTAAGAAACTGTTTTCTAATGCAACATCACAAATATTTACTCCTATGGTTTTTTTTCTAAAGGTTTTAAAGTTTTAGCCCTTACATTTAGGTCTATGACTCATCTGAGTTAATTTTTATTATGTGGTGTGAGAAAGAGATTCCCCAACTAATGGCTGTGAGCCAACTTGCACTATCTCTCAACTTCAGGACTCTTCTTCCTGGTAGCCAGCCAGCTTTTTTTCCTGGTAGATTCCTATAGCACACAAAGGGCTTTTTCTCACTACTAACACGAAATCTGTTTTAATAACTTTGTCAAAATATGACTCAACTAAAACCTGATGACCTTGGGTTTTTTGTTTTGTTTTCAGAGGAATAGAAGAAAAATCCCTGGAACTGATTGGTGTTGCAGTGCGTCCTTCCAACTTGGAGGAGAAATGGTAATAACACAGCTTACTGCTGCCACCTGCCGTCAAGCATGGTTCAGACAATAACTGGTGGCCCCAGAAGTTAGTTGCCAGGCTTAGCAAACTTAAATAATTTAGGAATTGGGTAGGCAGTAGGAGTGAGTAAAAGGTGCTGGTTAGGAACTATGTTGAATCGGCTAGCACCAGCCCAAATAAAGTAAGCAATAGTGCCTTACCTTTAAAGAATTATCACAGCAAGGGAACACTGATCCAGTAAGGACAGATCTTGAGGTTTTTGGGTTTTTTTTTTTTTTTTAAGATAATGCAGAAATCTAGATTTTTAAAAATTCAGCTTTCCCAATTTTTAACTGACAATTTAAAAATATGTAAGGATAATTAGACCAAGCAAAGCAAGTCTCTAGGATAACAGTTTGCAATGTCTCTTTCTCCTGCAACAGTCCCAAGGACTGTTTTAATAAATATGGGATTCAAAATTAAAAGCTACTTGCTCTGATGAAGTTGAAGTGACATTAGTGATGGCCCAGCATCTTCAGCCTGTCCGACTTAGCAATCTGAAGACCCAGGTTTCCTTTGTGGCAGGGACCAAGTCTTCTGCACCTTTGTATCCCCGTCAGTGAGTGTATTTCCCAGGAGAAGCTGGTGCTCAATCAACACAAGATAAATGAACAGGTTTGTGCTTTGGCCCTGCCACAGTACAGCTATATGAAATTCGGTAAATCAGTTAGCTTCTTTGGGTGTCCATTTCATCACCTATAAAATGAGAATTCTGAGTCTCTACTTCGGTGAAAGCGGTCTTTTTTCAAAGGTGACTGAATAATGGAATGTTTACATTCTCCAAGAAGAGGTTCTTGAGCATACACTGGGTTAACTGCAGCCCAGAGATCCTCAGATTTCAAGAAACTCAATGCCATGCTAAAAAGAACTCTTATGAAAATCAGCCTCAGAATAATTTGACACAGACTGAAAGTTGAAGTGTTTCAAATTGAACATAAATGAGGATAAATTGGAGGATTAAGGCTAAGTCCACAACTTTGCCTTCATTCACTATTCAAAACCCTCTGCCTAATTAATTTTCTAAAATGTGAACATTTTTGATCTTTAAAATGCCATAAATTGTGGCAATTGTGAGGGGCAAGTGTCAAGATGGAAAGATGAGTGAGTTGTAAACCAGATGCAGTGTCCCCCAAAATTACCACACTCATGTTGCTGTGGAGCCTTGTTAAAATACGAATTGCCAGGCACCAAGCCTCAAAATTATGATTTAGTAGGTCAGAGTGGATAGAATTTGTTTTATCCGTATTTCACAAGGCCCTCAGGTGATTCATATGATCAGGCAAGTTTGGAAAACTCTGGAGAGGACTTGATTTCTCATCTTGAGTCTAGGCTAGTAACATAAATTTGTAGAAGTTCTCTGAGTTTCCTTGTCTGTAATAAAATGAGAATCTGAATTATCAGATTTAGCTTTGATTACCATGTTTTAAGGTTCCTTTAAGATCTAAAAAATCTATATACTGTGTTCATAAATCATATATCTGAAAAAAAAAGACTAGCATACTCATTCTGTCATCCCTTTTATTCTTACTATTTCAGAAGCCTCACATCTCTAAAAAAGGAAAACTCATTTTGATCAGTGTCATGTTCTTGAAGACCTCTATTTAGACTTTTAATATTTTTTTCAGAAAGACTGTACATTCAGAAAGTATAGTCCTAACTCCAGACATAAACTGGCAAGATTAAAGAAAATGACATTTATTAGACAACTTTTAACTTGTGCTTTATTACTAAACCATAGACAATAAAGAACATTACTGGTTACATTAAAAATATTTTATTTTGTAAATATATTCCATAATGTGGAAATTTTGATGGTGATAGAAGTGTCAGTATGTTAAATATAAACATTTTAAACATCTCACAATGTTAAGACCATGTTTTGACATGTTTTTATTATTTTCTTTTAATATACCATGAGCTTGTAAAATAACAGTGATGAGCTAGGCATCTTTGGAACTCCAAGAGTCTCTGCATCTAATTAGATACTGGAAACTTTCTTCCTCTTCTCCAAAGCTAATTGTTTCACTTGCGCTCTTATCCCATTGCTTCTAGGACCCTTATCCAAGATTTATTGCAGTGTCTCCTTTTTTCGTATCTCACCTATGTAACTTTTTCTTCTCGATCTTCTTCAAGCAATCCTCTTTCTCCTCCAGTCCCCAAACTAGGGTTTTCCCAAGGATTCAGTTATAGCCAGTGCTCACAAACTCAGGTTCTCACAGGGCCAGACAGTAGACATAAATGACTCAGCATCTGCTGGTGGTTTCTACTCATATGTCTCACTATCATTTAATACATCTACAAAGAAACTCAGCAACTTCTTTTTTTGTTTTTTTTGAAATGGAGTTTCGCTCTTGCTACCCAGGCTGGAGTGCAATGGCCCGATCTCCGCTCATCACAACCTCCGCCTCCTGGGTTCAAGCAATTCTCCTGCCTCAGCCTCCCTAGTAGCTGAGACTACAGGCATGCGCCACCATGCCCAGCTAATTTTTTTGTATTTTTAGTGGAGACAGGGTTTCATCATGTTGACCAGGATGATCTCGATCTCTTGACCTCGTGATCCACCCCCCTTGGCCTCCCAAAGTGCTGGGATTGTAGGCGTGAGCCACTGCGCCCGGCCGCCCAGCAACTTCTTTTGAAGCAGTTCTCACTCCACTCCTGCTTTATATATATATATTTTGTCAATGACATAATAATTCTCCTAATCCATCAATCTAGGATGACCGAAGTGTCCTGACAGAATAGTCAGAAAAATGTTGAGCTAGTGACATCAGCACGATAGTGATACTGCCACAGATGTAGTCAGGATCCAGGATGAGGCAGGAAACAACCATCATAGTAATGGGCAATATCAGGTCCTCATAAGTCATGGCAGCAAAGCATGACTAAGTAGGATTTAGGTAAGTTATATAATACTAAAAAGGTGTCCCAAATCCAGGGGAGGCTCAAGCACGTCTGTTCATAGCACCAAGAAAAGCTCCAAGGAAATAGTTGCTTCAACTAAGTTATCCAGTTATATTTCAATTAGGGCAGTTCAGTACTGCTGGCTGACCTAAATCCCAGAGAAGGACCCTTCAGTGAATGTTTAAGACTTTTCTGGTCATGAACTCCTTTGAGAATCTGATGAAAGCTGTAGAATATAAAAATACAGATATTAATATATTCATAAATTATTATTTGGAGTTGTAGACGTTTTATGAACCACTTAATCCTATTCATAGACCCCGAGCTAAAAACCTCTGCCACAGGACTTAAAAGACCTTGGCTAAATAGAGCAATGCTGAATCTCCTTGGGAGTAGGGAGGGTTGAGGAAGGAATGCTCCTTGCTTAGATGACTCAGCTTACTATCACAAGTTCCTATTATCTTCCATGTTCGCTCTCCTGATAGATTCTGTTAAGCTGGACTGCCAAATATATTAAAGGAAACCCTCATGCCTGGTACTTTCAAGTTTTCTGTTTGGCGAATATTGTTAATTGACCATAAATCTTATGATTTCTGTATGAACTCTCAATTCTACTTCATATGGTCTATATGTCTATTGTTATGTCAGTACCATGCTATCTTGATTACTGTAGCTTTGTAGTAAGCCTTGAAATCAAGAAGTATGAGTCCTACGATTTTGTTTTTCTTTCTTAGAAGTGTTTTAACTAATTTGGTCCCTTGTATTTCCATATAAATTTTAGGATCAGCTTGTCAATTTCTGTTTAAAAAAACGGGGGACAGATATGATTTTCATAGGGAATGTGTACAATCCGTAGATCCATTGGAGGAGTATTACCATCTTAGCAATATTAAACCTCCCAATCCATAAACATGGGATGTCTTTCCATTTATTTGGATCTTCCTCTAATGTGTTGTTGCTTTCTGTGTACACATCTTGAACTTTTGTTAAATTTATTTCTAAGTGTTTCATTCCTTTTCACGCTGTTATAGATGGAATTGTTTTCTTTATTTTCCTCTTGGATTGTTCATTACTAATCTATGGAAGCATAATTTATTTTTATATTTTGGCTTTTATTGTAAAGTCTTTCTGAACTCACTTATTAGTTTTAATAGTTTTTAAAATAAACGTTATTGCTTATATTTGAGGTATAAAACATGATGTTATGGGATATGTATAGACAGAAAGTTACTATAGTGAAGAAAATTAACGTACCTATTATCTCATGTAGTTACTCTTATGTTTGTGTGACAAGAGCAACTAAAATCTATTTATTCAATAAAAACTCTAATACAATACAATTTTATTAACTATAGTTTTTATGTTGTATATTCACTCTCTCAAGTTGTTCATCTTACATATCTGCTACTTTGTATCCTTTGAATTATATCTCCCCACCCCTGGTAACCACTGTTTTATTCTCTATCTCTATATATTTGACCTTTTAAAAAAAGATTTCATATATAAGTGAGATCATGTAATATTTTTTCTTTCTATGTCTGGCTTCTTTCACTTAGCATAGTGTAATCCAGTACCATCCATATTGTGGCAAATGTCAGAGTCTCTTTTTTATGGCTGAATAGTACTCCATTGTGTATGTGTACCACATTTTCTTTACTCATTTATCTGTTGATAGACTCTTAGGTTGTTTCCATGTTTTGGCTATTACAAAAGATGCTGCAATAAACATGAGAGTGTAGATACCTTTCTGATGTGATGATTTCATCTCTCTTGAGTTAATACGCAGGAATAGGATTGTTAGGTCATATGGTAGTTCTGTTTTTAATTTCTTTAGGAATCTCCATACCAATTCTCGTAATGGCTGCACCAACCTATATTCTCACCAACAGTATACAAGGGTTCTCCTTTCTTCACACTCTCACCAAGATTTGTTATCGCTCATCTTTTTTATTATAACCATCCTAGTGAGTATGACATGGTATCTCATAGTGTTTTGGATTTGCAGTTCTTTGATGATTAGTGATGTTGAGCAATTTTTCATATACCTGTTGGCCATTTTTATGTTTTTTATTATACTTTAAGTTCTGGGGTACATGTGCAGATTGTGCAGGATTGTTACATAGGTATACACATGCCATGGTGGTTTGCTGCATCCCATTCCCCCATCATTTACATTAGATATTTTATGTTTTCTTATGAGAAATGTCTATTCTTCTTTGGAGAAATGTCTGTTCAGGTTCATTGCAAGATTTAGTCATTTTTTAATACGTTCCTTAGGATTTTCTATATTTAAGAACATGTAATCTGTAAATAAAGATAGTTTTACTTCTTCCTTTCCCATCTGGATACCTTTTACTTCATTTTCTTGCTTAATGACCCTGGCTACAACCTCTAATACAATGTTAAATTGGAGACAAGAGTGGACATACTTGTCTTGTTCCTAATCCCAAATGAAAAGAATATAGTCTTTTATCCTTAAGTGTAATACTAACTGTGGATTTTTCATATATGTCCTTTAACAGATTGAGGAATTTCTTTTATGTTTCTAGTTTGTGATTTTTTTAATCAAGGAAAAGGTGTTGGATTTTGCCAACTACTTTTTCTGTGCCTACTGAAATGATTAATGCCACCTATAGACATCTCACTCCTGAGCTTTTCTTTTTACATTTTTATGTCAGTTTATTGTTTTTGCCCACTGTTATCATTGCCACAGGCAACTTCAATGTTAAACAGTTGCTACTGGTTGTTTTAGACAAATGCTCTGAGGAAAAGTCAGGTGAATTAAAGAGAAACTCTGTGACTGGGGGTTTCCAGGAAACTGCCAGACCAGTCAAATAATGACAATTCTCTGGGGATGAGGCTTTATAAGTGTTCCAATCCCATTCTGACCCCTCCAATGACTGCAAGACTGCTGGTTTTCAGTGTGATTGTGAGTTACTGGTTTTCAAGGTTACCATAGAAGTGAGGAGGCATCACACTACCGGACTTCAAACTGTACTACAAAGCTACAGTAATCAAAACAGCATGGTACTGGTACCAAAACAGAGATATAGACCAATGGAACAGAACAGAGGCCTCTGAGGCAACACAACACATCTACAACCATCCGATCTTTGACAAACCTGACAAAAACAAGCAATGGGGAAAGGAGTCCCTGTTTAATA
>PVKV010039407.1:0-13095 GCA_004027835.1 Alouatta palliata | reverse complement strand
TCGCCTCCCAGGTTCAAGTGATTCTCCTGCCTCAGCCTCCTGAGTAGCTGGGATTACAGGTGTGAGCCACAATGCCCAGCTAATTTTTGTATTTTTAGTAGAGATGAGGTTTCACCATGTTGGTCAGGCTGGTCTCGAACTCCTGACCTCGTGATCCACCCACCTCGGCCTCCCAAAGTGCTGGGATTGTAGGCGTGAGCCACTGCACCCAGCCGATAGTGAGGTTTTAAAGGATGAGTAGGAGTCTCCTGGTAGGCAAGGAGAAAAGATCACTGCTGGGAAAGAAAATGGTGGGCAAATGGATGTAGCAAGCTTGGAGAATGGAGTGAGAAAGTCAAGGCGTTGGGGTGGTGGAAGGTGAGAGGAGAGAGGGTGGTGGTAGGTGGGTGGACTCCTGGATGCACAATGAGGGATAGTAGAAATGAACGATTTACAACCAGTGCCCACGTGGCAGGCAACATTCCGTGGGTGTGAAGCCTCCCCTTCCCTAACTGGGCAGTGGTCTCCTGAGGCCATTGCTTCATTTCCTCTGCCACCTTCACCTTGTCCAAGGTCACCAGCAGCTCTTAATGGTCAAATCTCCTGATTTTCATTGGTTCCAGTCTCTCCTCAAACTCTTCCTCCACCCAGGCGTTGTCAATCTTTTCATACCCTAGACCTCTTTGCAGCAGAGTGAAGCCTTTGGTCCCTTCTCAGTTTTTAAATGCATAGAACAAATAAATAGAATCATAAGAAAACCAGCTATATGGAGATACAGTTATGGAGATATTTAAAAGCCAGGTTTGTGATGTAGAAAGATGGACTTGTTTACTAAGGCATAAATTGTAAACCCAGTGGACGGTCTCAGAACCACCGTCCTTTTGTAATAGTGATCAGTGTAAATGAAATTGGAAGATTTCTGCAACAGCTGTGATGGGATGTAAAAAAATCTGCGATTGTTTTTTGGTAAGAAAGTCAAGAGTATGTCTGATACTGTTGTGTTTTGTCAACTATATTTATGATTAGAGGAAATGTAAAATATGAGACAGAGGTTTGTGAAAATAGAGAATTTTCATCTATCCAAATTCATGTGCTCCCTGAATTCTATCCAAAAATCCCTTTGGGACCTTGCATGCCAGGTTCGAAATCCCAGGTTTACACTATTAATTCTCCTTCACCCTTTCCTGTGACTCTCTTCCAGCCATCTTCAAAAGAGGGGTTGGGAGAGGAAGTGACCTCCATCTGTCTGTCAAAGACTTCTGTGTCCTTTAATAGAAAACAAAATAAAAGGATGTGCTGAGATGAAGGGAGATGTGCCAGCACTCCAGATAAGCGAGGCAATGGTTGCCTGTCTCACCCCATCACAGGCCCTGAGACCCCAGCCCACCACCCCCAGGCCATGGTCACTACCTCTGTACATAACCAAACCCCAGACACTTGACCAAAGAGATCCAGAGCCCAGAACAAGAAAAAGGAAGAAATATACGCCCAGAAATGCTTCTACACTTCTCACTTCAAGGAGGTTTAATTCCCTCCTTTTGAGCATGGGCTGAACTTAGAGACTTCCAACAAAGAATAGGGCAGAAATTATCATCTCTCACTCCCGAGACTATGTCGTTCGTAAAAGGCACTGCAACCTGCTCTTTGCTCTCTCTGTTTGATCAGTCACTTTGGGGAAGTCAGCCACCATGCTGTGAGGACACTCAATTAGACTTCGAGTGTCCACCACGCCCACTTTTTTTTTTTTTTAGTAGAGATGGGGTTTCACCATGTTGTCCAGGATGATCTCGATCTCCTGACCTTACGATCCACCCACCTCGGCCTCCCAAAGTGCTGGGATTATAGGTATGAGCCGCTGCGCCCGGCTGGAAACAGTCTTCAGGTTTAGCAGCAGATAACCAGGTGAACACCATGTGGTGTGTCATACAGTGGACGATTACTCGGCCATGAAAGGGAAGAAGCACACGCCACAAACAGGTGAAGCTCAGGAACACGGTGCTCAGTGAAGGAAGCCATTTACAAGGGGCCCCATATTGCATTATTTCCACGATATGTCCAGAATGGGTCAGTCCATAGAGACAGACAGCAGATAGGCGGTTGCCAGGGGCTGGGGGAGGGAGAAATGGATGATGCTTCATTGGCGTGGCTTTTTTTCTGTTGCCTTGTTTTTTGGTTTTTGAGGCAGGATCTCACTGTGTCACCCACACTGGAGTGCAGTGGTGAAATCGTGGCTCACTGAGACCTCACCCTCCCACACTCGAGCAATCCTGCTGCCTCAGTCTTCCAAGTAGCCAGGACTACAGGTGTGCACCACTATGCCTGGCTAATTTTTTTCATTTTTTATAGAGACGGGGTCTCCCTATGTTGCCCAGGCTTGTCTCAGACTCCTGGGCTCAAGCGATCCTCCCATCTCTGCCTCCCAAAGGGCTGGGATTATAGGCAGAGTGGGGGATTTTATTTTGGGATGATGAAAATGTTTTGAAACTAAATAGAGGTGGCTGCACAACCTTGTGAATGTATTTAACATCATGGAATTGTTCACCTTAAGATGGTTAAATTTATGTTATGCAAACTTTACCTCGATACATTTAAAAAAAAAAAAACTACACTGAGATGTTGCTTTTTTTTTTTTTTTTTTTTTTTTTTTTTTTTTTTTTTTTTTTTTTTTTTTTTTTTTTTTTTTTTTTTTTTTTTTTTGAGAACAAGATCTCACCCTGTCACCCAGGCTTGAGTGCAGTGGCACAATCATGGCTCACTGCAGCCTCAACCTTCTGGGCTCAAGCGATCCTCCCACCTCAGCCTCCTGAGTAGCTGGGACTATAGGCTCATGCCACTACACTCAGCTAATTTTTGTATTTTTTGTAGAGACAAGGTTTCACCATGTTGCCCAGGCTGGTCTCGAACTCCTGGGCTCAAGCAGTCCTCCCACCTCAGCCTCCCAAAGTGCTGGGATTACAGGCATGAGCCACCATGCCCTGCCCAAGATATCACATTATATTCAGCAGATCTGCAAACAGTGAAAGGATTGACCCCACACCGTCAGTGAGGCTTCAGGGACAGGCTGTCTGCACCATGTTCACAAGAATGTGAAATGGAAAAGCCTTCAAGAGACCAACCTCACCATCAGACAGCATCTGTCAAAGACTTACAGCCTTTGACCCAGCAATTTCACAGCAGGCACTTACCCTGCAAATATACCAGCACACGTGCAGAATGATACAAGTTCATGAATATTTGTTGCATCATTATATGCAATGACAAAATATTAGAAAGAACATAAACATCCAGGGGACCAGTTAAATAAATGGCAGCAATTCATACAGTGGGATTGAAAAAGAATGAGGCCGCTCTTTACGGGTTTACGAAGTGAAGAAGGCAAGGTGCAGGGTGCTGTGTTTATGTCCTTCCCTTGTGTACATGTGCACTTTTTGTACATATGTGGTTGAGCATACATAAAGTAGCCCTAGAAATACACTCAAGAACTAGTAAGAATTTCTCTTGGCGGGTGCAGCGGCTCCCACCTGTAATCCCAGCACTTTGGCAGGCCAAGGTGGGCGGATCACCTGAGGTTAGGAGTTCGAGACCAGCCTGGCCAACATGGTGAAACCCTGTTTCTACTAAAATTACAAAAATGAGCCGGGCATGGTGGCCCGCACCTGTAGTGCCAGCTTCTCAGGAGGCTGAGGCAGGAGAATCGCTTGAATCCTGGAAGCAGAGGTTGCAGTGAGCCCAGACTGAACCACTGCACTCTAGCCTGGGTGACAGAGTGAGACTGTCTCAAAAAAAAGAAAAGAAAGGAAGAAAGAGAAAGAAGAAAGAAGAAGGAAGAAAGAAAGAAAGAAAGAGAGAAAAAAGAAAGAAAAAACCTTCTGAAAGAGGCCTCAGATGCAACCAATCTCGCTAACACTTTGATCTTGATGTCTAGCCTCCAGGACTGTGAAAAAAGACATTTCTGTGTGTAAGCCACCTAGCCTGTGGTACTTTGTCATGGCATCCCTAACAAACGAATGCAGGCAAGGTCATAAAAGGTACTGCAGCTTCTTGCCAGCTTTCCCTCTCAGAATGCTCAGTCTGGGGGATGCCAGCCAGGGGCCATGTTGTGAGGACACTCAAGTGGCCTCATGGAGAAGCCCAAATGGTGAAGACCTGAGGCCTCCTGCCAGCAGCTGTGTGAGGAGCCATCTTGGAGTGGATTCTCCAGCCCAGTCCAGCCTTCTAGTGATGGTAGCCCTGGCTGACAGCTTGATGGCAAACTCTAGAGACACAACCACACAGCTAAGCTACTCTGAAACAACTGACCCATGGAAACTGCATGAGATTTTAAAAGTTTGTGGTTTTGAGCAGCTACATGTTTGGGGTAACTTGTTACACAGCAATAGCTAGCTATTACAGAATGTCCACTTTTGTACCCATGAAAGGCTGAAGAATGGCCCCCAAAGATAGTCAGCTCCTAATCCCTGGAACCTGTGAACGTAACCTCCTATGGCAAGAGGGCCTGAGCAGAAGTGATTAAGGCTTGAGGTGGAGAGAGGATTCTGGCTTTCCTGGATGGGCCCCAAATGTAATCACAAGCGTCCTTAGGAGAGGGAATCAGAGGGAGATTTGGCTGCAAGGAAAAAAAAGGGTGATATGAGGACTTCGGCAGAAAGATTTGAAGATGCTTCACTGCTGGCTTTCGAGATGAAGGAAGGGGCCACTAGCCAAGGACTGCAAGGAATGCAGTAACTCTAGAAGCTGGAAAAGCGAGGAAACAGAATCTTCCTAGAGCCTCTGGAGGGAGTGCCGCCTCCCAGCACCGGGAGTCCAGCACTGTGAAAGTGATTTTTTTTTTTTTTTTTTTTTTTTTTTTGAGACAGGGTCTTGCTCTGTTTCCCAGGCTGGAGTGTAGTGGTGAGATCTCAGCTCACTGCAGCCTTCACCTCCTGGGCTCCAGTGATCTTCCTACCTCAGCCTCCTGAGTAACTGGGACTACAGACGTACACCACCATGCCCAGCCAATTTTTTGTGTGTATTTTTTGTAGAGATGGGGTTTCGCTGTATTGCCCAGGCTGATCTCAAACTCCTGGGCTCAAGTGACCCTCCCACCTCAGCCTCCCAAGTAGCTGGGACTACAGGTGCACACCACACCACCCGGATAATTATTTAAGTAGAGACAAGGTTTCGCCATGTTGCCCAGGCTGATCTCGAACTCCTGACCTCAAGTGATCCGCCCGCCTCAGGCTCCCGAAGTGTTGGGATTACAGGCGTGAGCCACTGCACCTAGCCAGTGGAAGTGATTTTGGATTTCTGATCTCCGGAACTGTAGGAGATTAAACGTTGTTTAAGCTACCACGTTTGTGTAAGTAGTGACAGCAGCCATCAGAAGCCATTTTGGCTCCCTTTGCACGTTGTTCTGAGGATGCAGTGTGTGCGTTCCCCGGTCGTCGTGGGCCTGTTTGCCCCGGGTCCCTTCTCACTTGCTGCAGCAGTGGTCGGGTGTGACCTCCGCAGGCTGTTTTCAGGCGTGGACTGGCTCCAGTCCATGGGAGGCACTGGTGGGGGACTGAAGGAAGGGCCTTCTGGGGAGTTCATCCTCTTCCTCTCTGTCTTGGGCTGCTGTGACCCCACCCATGGCTCTCCGCAAGTGACCCCAGTCCTGAGGTCCCGGTAGCGCCACATCTTCCCTTTGTCCCTCCAGCCCTCAGGGTGGTAGCAGCTTCCTATCCCTGCCCCTTACCATCCAGGCCTTCATTAAGTGTCCAGCAAGTGGCACCTGTTATGACCTCCAATGGAGGAGCCCCGCTGAGTGCAGGGTCCCACCACCAGGGGCGGCAGTCCTGGGATGCCAGCTCCCCATATTGTAAGCAGTGGAGGCTTGCAGGTGAGGGCGGTGCCAAGAAAGGCACGGCTCACACAGGCACGGGATGGAGCCACGCCATGCTCACCCGGACAACAGATGGAGCGCGGTCAGCTGCAATAGTGAGTGTCAGCTCCCCTGGCCCCACGTGGCCTAGCCCTCCAGGGAGGGGGTCTGCGTGCACCCCTCTCACCCAACCCCCACCGGGAACAGATAGAGCAGTGGGTGGTGGGTGCCACAAGAGACACACACTTAGGCAGAGCAGAGGACACACCACATCGAGCATAGGGAAAGGGATCCCCGAACAAGACAGATGCTGGGCGCGGGCTGGGGGAGCTCTTTCTTTATTCATAAGGAAATGATCGGGCCCAAGGCCCATTCTCACGTGACTATGTGGGTGGAGAGACTACACACCCAAGGCTCGCTTTCCCGACACTCTCTCCATTCAGTTCTCTCTGCGTTCAGCACCTGAAGTGCTTTCTATCTTCCTCCCTGGGCCTTCAAGGAGCCTCAAATAATATGATAAACAAAAGAAAATGGTCATAGGAGTTAAGAATTTAAAGGCGTGTTTTGTTTAGCACAAGCTCTGTCCTTGAATTGCCTCCACAGCATTCTCAGCCCAGGGTCGTCTTTAGTTTTAATTGGCTTTTTTTTAAGAGATGGGGGTTGCAATCTGTCACGCAGGCTGGAGTGCAGTGGTGCAATCATGGCTGACTGCAGCCTCGACCTCCCGGGCTCAAGAACCTCCCGCCTTAACCTCCTGAGGGATGTACCATGGCACCCAGCCCAGGGGTCTTGTTACGCTGTTGCTCCTGTGCACGGGGGCTCATCTCTTCCACTCAGCCACCCACTGCCTCCTTCTCCACACTCCATTCTCTTTAGTGCCAAGCGGCCTCACTCCTCCCTAGAGCCTGCCCAGCTGTGACCTGGATTTCTGCATCGTAAGGACCGGGTGGGCTGGGGGTGGCGTGCCGCTTAGAGAAGCCCTGTTTGGCCATCGTGAGAGCCGGAGAGATGTGAAAAATTATAAAAAGGCAGAGCATCAATGCACTTGTGCGTGCGCACTGTGGATCCTCTGAGGCCCCAGAGGCAGGTGGGCTGCTTCCCACCTGCCCCCAACCCCTGCGAAGGCCCCAGTGCCTCCCCCAGCTGGCCTCTCTTCCGGGCAGCCCCAGCCCCAGCCCCGGCAGCTGTGGCTGGAAGGAAGGCTTCAGTGATTCTCCAAGCAGAGCAGATAGTGGAGCTCAGAGCGTGAGTGATGGTCGCTTGCCTGCCCAGTTTCTTGTTTTTAGAGTCTGACACAGGAATGTTACGAGGTGACCACATTTTTCAAAGCTCAAATTGAGACAGATGGTCTGCCCAAAGATGTTTTCCCGATTTAGCCATTTACTTATATAAAAAGCCTTACAAAAAAGTGCACACACCAATTCACATTTGATTGTCCATTTAATGAATCGTGGCTGAGCAGCAGAATCACCCCTTGACCACTGGGGGCACCGCGTGGCCTGGATGGGGGGCAGGAAAGAGGGTGAGGAGGCCCCCAAAGGGAACCCAGGGTAGAGATCTTCAGGGTGGGTGTAACGCCCGGGGAGCCAGCCCACTCCAGGCCCAGCCCTGGGGTCAGGACGCTCCTGGCCCCCCTTTGCAAACCCTCCCGCAGAGCTGGCTGTAAAGGATGGTTTGCTCTGGGCTGTGACGGTGATAAACAGTCCCCAAAGACTCAGGAAAATGTCTGCAGCTCACCAGCTTGTTCTTCACTCCGAGCCATTACCCTGCAGGCAGGTCTCAGAGGACACTGGAGGTGAGCCCTGTGTTTCCTGCCAAACTCAAAGGGGCTCCTGCGGGTGAGGCCCCCTGTGGGGACCTGGCTCAGGGCCCCCTGCCCCCCGTGCTGTTCGGAGATGAGGCAGCAGAGGCTGAGAGGGGGTCAGCCGGCACCCCACCCCACCGGGGTCCTCAGGCCACAGCCACAGCATTATTTATCTGCAGTACCGACTCGCACGTCTTCGACATTTACCTGGTGCTCAGCCCTGATCTTAGTACTGCAGACTGGAGCTCATTCTGAACTCATGCACCCGGGTGAGAAGGATGCCATTATTAACCTCTCATTTTACAGAGGCAGAGAACACAGTGGCTTGACCAAGGCACCACAGCTTGTAAGCAGTGGAGGTGGGATTCGAACTCAGGTCCATGTGACTGGGTGCCTATGGGAGCAGTCAACTCCTGTCCCATACCAAGGCTTTCTGCAGACATCTACTTCCTCTCTGTGTGAATTTTCCCAGAGTGGGACCACTCCTTCCCTGACTCTCCCTACTCCCACTGCTGCCCCTCACCCAGCCACCACCATCTGGGATTGCCTTGTCACCTCTCAGCTGGTCTCCTTCCTTCCTTCCTTCCTTCCTTCCTTCCTTCCTTCCTTCCTTCCTTCCTTCCTTCCCTCCTTCCTTCTTTCCTTCCTTCCTTCCCTCCTTCCTTCTTTCCTTCCTTCCTTCCTTCCTTCCTTCCTTTATCTCTCTCTCTCTCTTTCTTTCTTTTTTGAGACAGTGTCTGACTCTGTCGCCCAGGCCGCAGTGCAGTGGCACAATCTCTGCTCACTGCAACCTCTACCTCCTGGGTTCAAGTGATTCTCCTGCCTCAGCCTCCTGAGTAGCTGAGACTACAGGTACATGCTGCCACACCCAGCTAGTTTTTTGTATTTCAGTAAAGACAGGGTTTCACCGTGTTGCCCAGGCTGGTCCTGAACACCTGAGCTCAGGCAATCTGACCGCCTCGGCCTCCCAAAGTGCTGGAATTACAGGCGTGAGTCGCGCCTGGCCTTTCTTCCTTTTTTACTATCCCCAGATTCCAGTGTGTCCTGCACAGGAAGTGGGAGGGTCCTCCTCACACACAAGGTCACACGCTCAGGGGCCTCCAAGGACTTCCTCAGCAGCCTCCAGGCTCTGCACCATCTGGCCTGTCATCTCCAGGCCCTGTGCTCCAGCCACCTCTGTGCCTCAGGGCCTTTGCACTCGCCATTCTCTTGGCCTGGAATGCTCTTTCCCCAGTTATCCACATGGCTAACTTCCTCCTCAGCTTTACGAGTGGGATCAACGTCACCTTCTGAGCCTACTCTGACACCCTACTTCAGTTCGTGTCCTTCCCCAGTCAGCCCCCGCCTTCCATGCTCCTCTCCGCTTTATGTTGCCATGGTGCTTGCACCTTCTAACGTCCCGTCCCACGACCTTATCATACTTCTGGTTCACTGTCTGCTGCTGTGGCACTGCATGGTGCGTGAGGACAGGGATCTTTGTCATTTCCTGGGCAGATGCCTCCCAGTGCCTAGGGAATGCACACAGAATGCACTCCGTAAATACTGGTTTGATGAATGAATTGCCTCTAACACACGCAAGAACCATCATGGTAGGTCCAATCTCCTCGAAGATGATTAAACTGAGACCCAGAGGAGTTCAGCATCCAGCCCAAGACCACACAGCAAGGAGGAGCGGAGCAGAACTGGACCTGGTTCTTTCCCCCAGCAAGAGGCTGCTCCACACTTTGGTGGGGTAGATTGGCTGCAAAAATGGCCCCACTCCTCCGCCCTTCCCTTTCCCCGCTCCCCTGGCCATGTGGCAGTGCAGTGGCTCCCATGTGGTTTCTCTTCCCCTCTCCTGAATCCTGGCTGGCCCTGGACTTGATTTGGCCAAGACAATGTAGCAAAAGTGATGGCAGGGTCCCCTTCCTCCTGGGACCCTGCCACACTGTGAGAAGGCCAGGTGGCCTGCAGGAGGATGGCGGCGAAGTGGCACCCAGCTGTGCCTATCCTAAACCAGCCAGCCCCAGCCAGCCTGCCAACTGCCCCAGATGCATGCATGAGCTCAGCTGGGTTTACCAAGCCCAGCCCAGATCCCAACACCATCCTGCCACCTGCAGCCTCCCCAGGAGCAGTAGAATGCTGCTGAGGGCTGGGTTGTTATGAAGCATGACCGTGGCAATCACAGAGATGCTTGGATTCCAGCTGGAGGGGCCTTGGGGAAGTCGGCAGGTCTAACCTCAGCAGGGTGGCTCTTGTACCCATCTTTCCAATGGGTGTGGAGTTGGGGAAGGACCCTGGGCACCAAGGCCAGTAGCAGCCTTCTCCTCCCCCTGGCGCTGAGGTCTGTGGTGAGATAGAGGCGGACCGCAACTATGGAGAGAAACTCGCTATTCTGCTGGGCAGCTTGGAGACCCCAGCCAGGCTTTGCTTTGGGGATGGGAGTGGGAGGGTAGGCAGGAATGGCTTCACTCTTTTCCCCAGTGGCCCTCTTAGACAGGGCTTCTCACACCCCACGCCAGCCATTGTAGGTGCCACAGAGAAGGGCTTGGGTCCTGAATTTCCTCTTCTCAGGGTCTGGCTGGGGGAGGAGAGACTTGGTGGGTGTGGGCTCTCCAGGTGTGCGTCTTTCTCCCTTAGCTGGAAGCAAGGACATGGATGGGGATCGTTCATCTGGGGGTGACCCCAGGAAGCAGGAATGAAGGACAAGCCAGTAAAGATTGTGTTAGGAGCCTGAGGCTCAAACTGCTGAGGACCCCCTAGGAGGTGCCTGGAATGTACCTCAGCATCAGCCCTCACCCCAACACACACAGGCCTGGAGGCTGCGATCCTAGGCCTCTGTTTTCCAGCGTCATCCCAGGGGATGCTGACCTCCTCTGCATTTGGGGACTGCCCTGAGTGTGGGCTGATGGTGGAGATGGCTCAGATCAGCACCTGGAAGTGAACAAGGACTGTCCCTGGGGTCCCCATCACCTTGGCTGAAATCAGAGGCCAGCAAGCACTGGCCGCCTCTCCTCAAGATGCACCGTCCACCCCTCCAGCCCAGCCTCCCCTACCCTCTCTGGATGCGCCAGGCCTCTGTGCTGTCCCTCAGGCTCGCCCTGCTGCTCCTCTCCCCACTACAATGCTCCACTCCTGCATCACCTCACCTTCCAGGGAGCCAATCGCTCTATCCTCCGCAACCTGTGGCCGTCTGCATAGGCCTCTGTCACCAGGATAAGAACCACTGGGGGACACTCACTATGTGCCAAGCACAGCTCAGCAGTCATGACGGGATCCATCTAACACCACAGCACTCTGCAGTGGGCTCATGAGCATCATCTCTTTACAGACAAGGAGAGATGCTCGAAGTCATATGGCTGGAAAGTACAGGAGGCAAGATTTAAACCGACTCCGGGTCTCACCTCAGCCGACACGCAGCCCCTAACGGGCAGTGCTGGAATCAGGGGTGCGGTGTCTGTCTCTCCCCTGGATGACGAGCCTCTGGGGCGGGTGGGGGGTGCACAACAGCTGCCCATCTGCATCCCTAGCACCCAGTGCAGTGCGGGCACATGGCGTGCACTCAGATGGGAAGGTGTGCACACAGGCCGACAGATGGAGTCCAAGCGCTCATGCCTTTCAAACTCTCACTCCCACGGGCAGCCGCCGGCAGAAATAGCCAGCTCATTTGAATGGAGGGGCAGGAGGAAGAGACAAGAACCCAACTTCAGACAAATGGAAATTTTCAAAAGAGGAAGGCAGCGGCCAAGCCCGGCGGAACACAGCTCCAGCCTAGCAATTTAGCACGATTAACTGAAGCCACAGCCCCAGTCAATATACTAGCGGGCGCATTATCCGTTTTGCCACAAACCGTGATTCATTATCTCTGGGTTGTGCTGGCTCACCCGCGGCCAGCAGGAGCACCGTGGCTTCTCCGGCAGCCGGCTGTATTGTCATCAGTCACATTCTAGGGAAATGTTCCCGGAGGAAACCACACCATCGCCCGCTGTGTCAGCTGCTCGCAGATCGGAATAGGAATGTTCCAAGGTGCCATAATGTGGTGTGACATTGTGCGAGTTAATTTACAGAAAAATTAAACATCATTTGGAGCTGAGCAAGGGAGACGAGCGGGGGACTGGCTTGGTTTCAGACAATATTTAATGGCCTCGGGGTATTGATTCTGGGGGAAATCTCTGTGAGGACTCATGGTGGTTTATAAACGTTTGTCCAAAATCCCCCAGCTCAGTCTAGACATGGACAAAGAAGGCTTAGAAAGCAAAATACAGCAGGCTATGCAGGACCACATGAGGGGACACCCCAGAGCAGAGCGAACCAGGGGGACTGTAGGGGCAGCCTTTGCAGTAACAAGAGGGCGAGGTGCCCCCTGATTGGCTTGTCTGAATAATTGCAAGCATTTCTTTGGTATGATGAGTCTAGAGAGATGGGAACTTGGAGGAGGGACAGTGGGGGCAGCCAGGGGTGGGAGTAGGGGTGAGAGAGTAGAAGTCACCAGCTGAGAACACAGCTCCTGAGCCCCCTCCATGGGCTAAGCAAGATGCTGGGGCTGCCAAGATGGGGCCACACAATCCTTGACCTTGAGGAAAAGAGGGGACAGGGCAAAAATGCACCTAACCAAGGCCAAGGCCTGACAAGAGCAGCTAGGGAGATGCTCCCACCCCTTCCTCCTCACCCTGCGGGGAAGGAGGGGTCCTCCACACTATACAGTAGAAAGCCGCCAGACACGTGGCACCCAATACTGGACAGATGAGACAGCAGCCTATTAACAGCAGATACTTCTGCAGGAGGAAGACACTGCAGGCCATGCAGGACCACATGACGGGACACCCCCGAGCAGAGTGAACTGGGGGGCTATGGGGGCAGCCTTTGTAGTAACAGGAGGTGAGGTACCCTCTGATTGGCTTGTTTGAATAACGCTACCTCCTGGCAGGGAGGTGGGACCGTTAGGTTGAAGACGTGGGATGTAGCCAGTCTAGCTGATGCAGGAACCAAATAGGGCCTTTCCTGCTGGGTGGGGGCCGTGTCTGGTGAGAACAGGGGGCCTCGTAGCTCCTAGGCCTTTGGGACTTTCTGAGGCTCAAAGATAGCAAAAAAGCACTTATTTTATTTTATTCTATTTTATTTTATTTTATTCTATTTTATTCTATTTTGAGACAGAGCTCACCTTGTAGCCCCGGCTGGAGTGCAGAAGTGCAGTCATAGCTCACTGCTGCCTGGAATTCCTGCCCTCAAGGGATCCTCTTGCCTCAGCCTCCCGAGTAGCTGGGACTACAGGCACGTGCCACCATGCTCAATTTTTAAATTTTTTGTAGTGACAGGGTTTACCCATCTTGCCCAGGCTGGTCTCAAACTCCTGGGTTCAAGCCATCTTCCTTCCTTGGCCTCTCAAAGTGTCAGGATTACAAGCACAAGCCACCGTGCCTGGCGGCGGTAATGATCACCGGTCCCTAAAGGGCTCTTTTTTTTTTTTTTTTTGAGACGGAGTTTCGCTCTT
>PVKV010039406.1:0-13082 GCA_004027835.1 Alouatta palliata | reverse complement strand
AAAAAAAAAAAAAAAAAAAAAAAAAGGCCAAGAGGCAAAAAGGAAATGACTGTGGAAATGATTTATGAAAAATAAAGAAACAAAAGTAACTGATGGACTTATAGACTGTAAATCAGCAAAGAAATGAAGAGTAGTGAAGGCAGACAGAACTAACTGGGCCGGGTGCAGTGGCTCACACCTGTAATCCCGGCATTTTGGAAGGCCGAGGAGGGTGGATCACGAGATCAGGAGTTTGAGACCAACCTGGTCAACATGGTGAAACCCCATCTCTACCAAAGATAGAAAAAATTAGCCAGGCATGGTAGCATGCCTGTAATTCCAGATACTTGGGAGGCTGAGGCAGGAGAGTCACTTGAATCTGGGAGGCAGAAGTTGTAGTGAGCCGAGATCCCGCCATTGCACTCCAGCCTCGGTGACAGGGCGAGACTCTGTCTTAAAAAAAAAAAAAAAAAGGACAGAACTCACTGGTGGAAAGTGCTGGAGCCTGCAGTCAATATTTTTAACTTTATTTAGAAGGCTGCTGTAGAATTTTTGAGGCCTAATAGACCACAGAAGTGGCATTTGAGAGAAGGATTTTAAGATCATTAAGAGGATAAACCATTTAGAATCAGCCAGATTTTTTTTTTTTTTTTTTGAAACAGAGTCTCACTTCGTCACCAGGTGCCAGGCTGGAGTGCAATGGCATGACCTCAGCTCACTGCAACCTCCGCCTCCCGGGTTCAAGCAATTCTCCTGCCTCAGTCTCCCGAGTAGCTGAGACTACAGGCACACGCCACCATGCCCAGCTAATTTTTTTGTATTTTTAGTAGAGACGGGGTTTCACCATGTTGGCCAGGATGGTCTCGATCTCTTGACCTCCTGACCCTCCCGCCTCGGCCTCCCAGAGTGCTGGGATTACAGGCGTGAGCCACCGCGCCCGGCCAATCAGCCAGATTGATAAGGAAGGATAATGTTCTGTTTGTGGCAGAAGAGCGATGAGAAGTTCAGAGAAAAAAATAGCAGTATAATTTAGTTATAACTATAGGGGCAGGGGGCAGAAAATAAGACTCAACATTCCTAAAAGGTGAAGTTTGTGATGTGCCTTACTCTTTGGTAGGACTTACAGGCATTGCAGCATTACGGTTTTCACATCATAGCCAGTGTCTGCCTTCACCGCGAACACGGGTTCCCAAGTCTCCCGGCAGCTAATTAGCCTCAGAATAGGTCTCTTAATGGCAGCACAGATTTTTTCTTCCATCCATTCTCACAGGTACAGTGGTATTTAGAATCAGAAGGAAACTCAGAAGACACTCTAGTTCAGCTTTCTCATTTTACAGGTTAGAGAGGATATGTGATGTGTTCAAGGTTATACAGTTAGTTTAGTGCTGAAGGAGAGCAAAATTCAAGCCTTACAAGTTATCAATAATGTTGCCAAAAGTATTTTTTACTATTTCAAATATGCCAAATACATGTTTCTTCTATTTTAAAAGGGTCAGTTAGCTAATTATTCTTCTAGTTTTTGAAAAAATTATAAAGTACCATGTTAAACATAAAACAGTGATGTTATATCACTTTTTTTTTAATTAAAAAAAATAGAGTGGCTCATGCCTATAATCCCAGAACTTTGGGAGGCCAAGGTGGGTGAATCACTTGAGGTCAGGAGTTTGCAACCAGCCTGGCCAACATGATGAAACCCTGTCTCTACTAAAAAATACAAAAATTAGCCGGGCATGGTGGCAGGTGCCTGTAAATCCAGCTACTTGGGAGGCTAAGGCAGGAGGATTGCTTGAACCCAAGGGGCAGAAGTTGCGGTGAGTGGAGATCGCACCACTGCACTCCAGCCTAGGCAGCCGAGTGGGAATTCATCTCCAAAAAAAAAGAAGAAAAGAGAGAGAGAGAGACAGGTCTCGCTCTGTTGTCCAGGCTGATCTTGAACTCCTGGGCTCAGGCTATCCACCTGCCTCAGCCTCCCAAAGTGCTGGGATTATAGGCATGAGCCACTGCACTCCTGTCTCTCTCCCTTCCTTCCTTCCTTCCTTCCTTCCTTCCTTCCTTCCTTCCTTCCTTCCTTTCTTTCTTCTTTCTTTCTTCCTTCCTTCCTTTCTTCCTTTTTCTTTCTTTCTTTCCTTCCTTCTTTCTTTCTTTTCTTTCTTTCTTTCTTTCTTTCTTTCTTTCTTTCTTTCTTTCTTTCTTTCTTTCTCTTTCTCTTTCTTTTTCTTTCTCTCTCTCTCTCTCTTTCTTTTTTTTTCTTTCTTTCTTTCTTGAGTCTCGCTCTCTTGCCTAGGATGAGTGCAGTGGCATGATTACAGGCGTGAGCCATCATATCCAGCTTTATCTCATTTTTTTTGAGACGGAGTTTCACTCTTGTTGCCCAGGCTGCAGTGCAATGGCATGTTCTGGGCTCACTGCAATGTCGGCCTCTCTGGGTCAAGTGATCTCGAGTAGCTGGGATGACAGGCACCTGCCGCCATGCCTGGCTAATTTTCTTTGTATTTTTAGTAGAGAAGGGGTTTCACCATGTTGGCCAGGCTGGTCTCCAACTCCTGACCTCAAGTGATCTGCTGACCTCAGGTGATCTGCCAGCCTCAGCCTCCCAAAATGCTGGGATTATAGGTGTGAGCCACTGCACCTGGCCTAGCTCACTTTTATCTAACATTCTTATTTCAAAATATTTCAGACATACAGAAAAAGATATAGCATAATAAATACATATGTACATACCATCTTGCTTGAAAATATCCTAACATTTTGCTATTTTTTTGTTTCAAATCCTTCAAAATAAATAATACAATAAAAACACAGGCAAAGTTTCTCTGTTTTCCTCCCTATCTGATTCCCCTCTCTCCCTTCCTCCTCAGAGGTAATCACTATCCTAAAATACATATCATCTCCCTGCATATTTTTATACTTTTATAACACACATAGGTGTCTACAAACAACAGATAACATTTTTCTTATTTTTAAGTATATGACATCATACTCGACGTTTTTTTTTTACAGTTTGCTTTTTCCATTCAACATTAAATTTTTGAGATTTATCCATATTGATACATGTGGTCTTATTTCTTGTGTTTTCACTGATATGTACTATTCTCATTCTTTCTTTTTTTCTATTGATTTTCTGCTTATGAAAATAAAAATATATAGATCTTCAATTTTTGGATTCATTATTGTTATAATCAGTAAGTAGAAAACTAAGTCACTCTGACATGAAGAGTCAGGTTTAAATGCTCGGGAAATAAGGAGGTGGAGGCTGCAGTGAGACAAGATCACACCAATGTACTCCAGCCTGGGTGACAGAGGGAGACTCCCTCTCAAAAAAAAAAAAAAAAAATGGGAAATAATTTTTCAGAAACAGTGAAGCTAAGGCAAAACTGAAATTGTAGGTCCTAAATTTCATTCCAATGACACAATGAAAAATGTTAAGAAGCCATTAAAATGAGATTTTTAGAGTGTCAAACACAAGATTAACAATTATCTTTTGTTTAGAAAGAAAAACAAGGCTCAATATCATATTTGCATACCAGTCACCACAAAATTTAAGTGAAATCTATATGGTTTTTCTATCTCAGCAACAAAAAATTGCTTTTCTAAGCCTATTTATTAAAAACAGCAAAAAACAAATTTTCTATAACCTCAAAAGTTTTATTTTAGCTCAACAAGAATAATTTTTTATTATAGGTAATTACATTGGTTATAATGATTGCCACTGAAAGCTTGTTAAGGTCGGGCGCGGTGGCTCATGCCTGTAATCCCAGCACATTGGGAGGCTGAGACAGGCGATCACCTCAGGTCGGGAGTTTGAGACCAGCCTGACTGACGTGGAGAAATCCCGTCTCTACTAAAAATATAAAATTAGCTAGGTGTGGTGGCTCATGCCTGTAATCCCAGCTACTTGGGAGGTTGAGGCAGGAGAATCGCTTGAATCTGGGAGGTGGAAGTTGCAGTGAGCAGAGATTGCACCATTGCACTCCACACTGGGCAACAAGAGCGAAACTCCGTCTCAAAAAAAAAGTAAAAGAAAGTTTGTTTACTCTAAGTTAAAATTATAAACTGTGTGTCAGCACTGTCCTGGGTACAAGAAGAAAAAAAAATGTAGAAAAAAAATTTTAGACTGTGTTTGACCTAGGAGGTTGATTTTTCTCAGTAATGTTATTATAATTAAACCAAAGATTTAATGTAAAACATTAAACTTTTTTCTTGTTAATTTAGTTGTACAGTTGATATATAGTGCTTATAAGAGTATTCTTTTTAAGTAAGTTGCTTTCCTAGAAAAATAAATAAAAGACTTAAACAGATTAAAATCCATGCAGAATGTGACTTTTCCAGGACACAGTTGTATCAACAAACCATAAATTATTTATCCGTTTTCTACTGATATTAATTTCATTCATTTCTAATTTTTTGCTATTACAATGTTTCTGCTACTGTTCTGGTATATATCATCTTGAGCACATGTGAGAATCTCCATAGAGTACATACCTAGAAATGAAATGTTAGGTCATAGGGTATGTGTATCTTCATCTTTACTAGATACTGTCAAATTCCCTTTCAAATCAGCTCTACCAGTAAGCACTATACATATGCATTGCTTGGCATTGTTAGATTTTTGAAATTTTTGTAAAGATGATGGGTATAAAGCGTTTACATCTTATTCTTTGTTTTCATTGCCCTGGTTACCAGCATAGTTGAAGATCTTTTCATATATATATATTAGCTATTCAGCATTCTTCTTGTATGGATTCTTATTCTTTGTGAATTTTTATTTAGAGTGTTTCTCTTTTCCTTGTCCATTGGTAGAAATAGTTCAAATATTCTGAATCTTAGTCTTTTGCTAGTTTTATATCTTGCATATATCTTCCACCTATGGCTTGTTTTTTCACTTTTATTATGGTGACTTTTGTTGTATAAAAGTTGTTTACCAGCTGGATGTGATGGCTTATGTCTGTAATCCCAGCACTTTGGGAGGCCAAAGAGGGCAGATCACGAGGTCAAGAGATCGAGACCATCCTGGCCAACATGGTGAAACTCTGTCTCTACTAAAAAATACAAAAATTACCTGGGCATGGTGGCATATGCCTGTAGTCCCAGCTACTCTGGAGGCTGAGGCAGGAGAATCGCTTGAACCAGGGAGGTGGAGGTTGCAGTGAGCTGAGATTGCACCAGTGCACTCCAGCCTGAGCAACAGAGCAAGAGGCCATCTAAAAAACAACACAAAAAAGTAATCCCAGTATTTTGGGGGCTGAGATGGGCAGATCACCTGAGGTGGGGAGTTTGAGACCAGTCTGATCAACATGGAGAAACCCTGTCTCTACTAAAAATACAAAATTAGCCAGGTGCAGTGGCGTCCATCTGTAATCCCAGCTACTCTGGAGGCTGAGGCAGGAGAATCACTTGAACCCGGGAGGCGGAGGTTGCGGTGAGCCGAGATCGTGCCACTGAGCTTCAGCCTGGGCAACGAAAGAGAAACTCCATCTCAAAAAAAAAAGTTGTTTATATTGGTATACTTCAATTTATCGATTGGTTTCTTCTGTTTTGTAATTTTGTGTCTTGAGGTATCCCTCCTTATCTGAAGTCACGAAAGTATTTTCTTTCAAAAATTTTGGAATTTTTCTTTGTATTTTTAAATTGCTAATTCATTTGCAATTTTTTCAGCTTATATTATGAGGTAAGAGGCTAACTTTATTTTCTTTTTCCATATGGGTACCCGGTAGTTTCCACGTCACTTACTGAAGAGCCCATCATTTCCTCCTTGGTTTGTAAACAGTCAAATACTAATTTACAAATACGTGTGAGCATTTATCTCAGTGCCCTATTCTTTTCTATTAACTGTTTGTCTGCTACCAACTATGTTAATTGCTAATAGCTTTTTAAGTCTTTATATTTAGTAGGGTAAGTCACCCCTCTATACACACACCCTTTCCTTGCATTTTGTTTTGTTTTGTTTTGTTTTTTTTTAGTCGGAGTTTCACTCTTGATCCCCAGGCTGGAGTGCAATAGCACATCTCAGCTCACTACAACCTCCACCTCCCTGGTTCAAGTGATTCTTCTGCCTCAACCTCCTGGGTAGCTGGGATTATAGGCATGTGCTACCATGACCAGCTAATTTTGTATTTTTAGTAGAGACAGGGTTTCTTCATGTTGGTCAGGCTGGTCTCAAACTCCCGAACTCAGGTGATCCATCGAACTCGGCCTCCCAAAGTACTGGGATTTCATGCATGAGCCACTGTGCCTGGGTCCTTCAGTTTTTTTTTTTTTTGTTTTTTGTTTTTTGTTTTTTTAGCAAGATCTAAAGTATGAGAACAGGTCCTTCAGTTTTTAATGGTATTTTTTTAGACCTGTATTTTTATTAGACTTCAAACTATGGGAACTTGACTAGACAAAAAATTCATTCATGCGAAGAAATTGCAGACAGTCCAGATGATGGCCAACTGTGTGTGCTGAAAAAATATGAGAAACTAACTCTGCCTCCAATTAATACCGAGTTCTGAGGAAACAGGAAATTGAATTGGAGGGAGAAGCAGAAAATATTACTGCAACCGAACAGCCAACAGGTAAAAGGGAGTTAAGATGCTCCTGGAATCCTGCTTCATTACTGTCGTTTTCCTGAATAAGTCTTTTAAAGTGAGATATGATTGGACAAAAAATGTCTTTGCAAGAACTTATATAAGCTCTCATGTCAACTTTTTATTTTATTTTATTTTTATTATTTTAGAGAAAAAGGTTTATTGGAAGATGGCTGAGCAAGAAGACAGAAGATGGGCTCAAATTTCTCCCCTCCTCAGCTCACAAGCAGTATATTCAAGGACACCACTGTGTCCTTTTTAGAAGCTCTCATATCAACTTTGTTATACCGACGTGATTCCTGAGCAGGTTTTAAGGAATACCATGAGGATGTTGAGTATTTGTTAACTCAGTTTAGGAGAAAGTTAGTCACTCTTATATGAAGAGTCAGGTTTGAGTACTTGGGAAACAATCTCTTCAGGAGCAGTGGAGCTAAAATAATGTGCGGTGGCACATGTAATTGCACTGGAATCTGCCTGCAGCAACAGTTCTCATGTAAACTGATTAATGTGGCGACGCTTGTTCCAAAGCTCAAAAGGCTTCCCAGAGCGATGTTGAACCCAGTCCTATGCTTGGGCCTCTCTAGCTTGTTACGAAGGGCAACAGTCTAGAGGGAAACCTGAGCAAGATATCAATAAATAGGATGCTCCTTCCTCACCTCCCCACCACCACGCCCCCAGCAAAAAAAAAAAAAAAAGTAAAAATGGAATGAACATTCCATTCAACACAACAAGTGGGCTTTGTACTGAGAAAAGAAAAAATAGGCTGATTTTTTTTAGATAGGCGGCCTCACTGTGTTGCCCAGGCTGGTCTCAAACTCCTAGGCTCAACCTATCCTCCCACCTCAGCCTTCCTAGTAGCTGAGACTACAGTGTTCATCACTGCATCCAGCTTAGCCTGACTTCTTTTTCTTTCTTTTCTTTTTTTATTTTTTGAGACAGAGTCTCGCACTGTCACCCAGGCTGTAGTGCAGTGGCACCATCTCGCTCGCTGCAATCTCTGCCTCCTGGGTTCAAGCAACTCTTCTGCCTCAGCCTCCCAAGTAGCTGGGACTACAGGCGTGCGCCACCACGCCCAGCTAATTTTTTATTGTATTTTTAGTACAGACGCGGTTTCACCATGTTGGCCAGGATGGTTTCAATAATTTGACCTTGTGATCCACCCGCCTCGGCCTCCCAAAGTGCTGGGATTACAGGCTTGAGCCACGGCGCCTGGCCCTAGCCTGATTTCTTTAAGGAAAATAAATTCTATATGAGAAATGTTTTAGCTGAGTTTCTATGTAATCTGAGAAATGTTTGCATTTATATCAGAAGTTATAATTATTATTTTATTTAATTAATTAATTTTTTTGAGACAGAGTCTCACTCTGTCGCCAGGCTAGAGTACAATGCCATGATCTCAGCTCAGTGCAGCCTCTGCCTCCTGGGTTCAAGCAATTCTCCTGCCTCAGCCTCCCAAGTAGCTGTGACTACAGGTGTACACTGCCATGCCCGGCTAATTTTTGTATTTTTAGTAGAGACGGGATTTCACCACATTGGCCAGGATGGTCATGATCTCTTGACCTCATGGTCCACCCACCTTGGCCTCCCAAAGTGCTGGGATTATAGGCATGACCCACTGCACCCGGCCAGAAGTTAGATTTATTTTAATGAAGTTAAACAATCTGAACTTTTCTCAAGATTTGCGTTTTGGTTTTGTTTACCTCTGCCTACCCAGTTCAAGCAATTCTCCTGCCTCAGCCTCCCCAGTAGCTGGGATTACAAGTGCCCACCATCACACCTGGCTAATTTTTGAATTTTTAATAGAGACAAGCTTTCGCCATGTGGACCAGGCTGGTCTTGAACTCCTGACCTCAGGTAATCCACCTGCCTTGGCTTCCCAAAGTGCTGGTATTACAGGCATGAGCCACCGCATCCGGTCAAGATTTACCTTTTGGAATATAGTTAGGCTGAAACCTATGAAACGGCTGTTTTGGTAAATCAGAAATGGCCAAATACCAGCAGATTCATAGGGTTCAGCTCTATAAAACAGGCCACAGCTCCAAAAGCCTCACAATTTCATTCAGCAATTTATTGAAGGCCCTAATGTAGTCTTTGCTTTCAGGCAACATTAATTCTAGTGACAGATTCCAAAATATAAACAAATAATTGCAAATCAGAATGATAAATGCAATAATAAAGGCACAGGATAGCACAAAGGAAGGTGTCATCAGGTCAGCTCAGTCAGGCGAAGAAAGATTTTACAAAGCAGGTGATGTTTAGTTGAGTAATTAGAAAGGTGTTGGGTTGGTTGAGGGATGGAGAGTGTCTTTCTAGATGGCGTGAACCACCTGTGTAAGATATTTGAGTCACAAAACAGGATGACAAGTTCAAGGAATGCTGTTAAATCATTTAGGATGTCTGGATCTATAGGGGAGGGAAGGTAGCTGGAGGCTGTAGGAAAATAGGAGTAAGGACAGAAAATAAGTGTGGAGAGAGATTAAACAGGTATGGATTGTGGAATTAACAGGTATAGGTTGCCTTCAATATCATACTATAAGAATTTTGACTGCAAAGACATAACCAATTTTTTTTTTTTTGAGACGGAGTTTCGCTCTTGTTACCCAGGCTGGAGTGCAATGGCGCGATCTCGGCTCACCGCAACCTCCACCTCCTGGGTTCAAGCAATTCTCCTGCCTCAGCCTCCTGAGTAGCTGGGACTACAGGCACGTGCCACCATGCCCAGCTAATTTTTGTATTTTTGGTAGAGACGGGGTTTCACCATGTTGACCAGGATGGTCTTGATCTCTTGACCTCGTGATCCACCCGCCTCGGCCTCCCAAAGTGCTGGGATTACAAGCGTGAGCCACCGCGCCCGGCCCCAATTTTTTTTTTTTTTGAGACAAAGTTTCACTCTTGTTGCCCAGGCTGAAGTGCAGTGGTGCAACCTCAGCTCTTTGCAACCTCCGCCTCCCAGGTTCAAGTGATTCCCCTGCCTCAGCCTCCTGAGTAGCTGGGATTATAAGTGTGCCACCTTGTGCTCGCTTCAGCAGCACATATACTAAAAGTGGAACAATACAGAGAAGATTAGCATGGCCCCTGCGCAAGGATGACACGCAAATCTTTTTTTATTTAAAAAATTTTATTATGGCTGGGCGCGGTGGCTCACGCCTGTAATCCCAGCACTTTGGGAGGCCGACGCGGGTGGATCACGAGGTCAAGAGATCGAGACCATCCTGGTCAACATGGTGAAACCCCGTCTCTACTAAAAATACAAAAATTAGCTGGGCGTGGTGGCGTGCGCCTGTAGTCCCAGCTACTCAGGAGGCTGAGGCAGGAGAATTGCTTGAACCCAGGAGGCGGAGGTTGCGGTGAGCTGAGATCGCGTCACTGCACTCCAGCCTGGGCAACAAGAGCGAAACTCCGTCTCAAAAAAAAAAAAAAAAAAAAAAAAATTATAAAAAAATTTAAAAGTAAAATAAATAAATAAATAAATATATTTTAAAAAAAGAGATAAGTGTGCCACTTTGCCTGGCTAATTATTGTATTTTTAGTAGAGACGAGATTTCACTACGTTGGCCAGGCTGGTCTCAAACTCCTGACATCAGGTGATCCGCCTGCCTCAGCCTCCCAAAGTTCTGGGATTACATGTGTGAGCCACTGTGCTGGGCAGAATATAACAAATTAAATGTCTTCATTCAGATTATGGTAGGCTAGTGAAGTTTTAGCTGGGAGTTAACACGATCAATTGACCATTTTAGAAGGTAAGTAATTCTGTGAACTTACCAGGAGGGAGATTTGCTTAGAGTTTGTAGATATGAAGAAGTGAACTAAGGAAACAATGTGGAGATGCAGAGAATGGGAAAGAGTGAGAGATGTGAGAAGTAAATTGAAAGGCTCAGAATACTTTGCTACTCCTTGAGTTCTTTTGAAAAATGTGACATATTTTCTTTATTGAAAGTTCTATATGAGTAAAATATCTGCGTTGTGACTTTAACACCTGTTATTCTGGACATTTTAATAATAATATCACTGCATTGTGAATTTAATTAATTGCCATCTTATCTCAAAATAAATTTTAAAACTTCGGTTAATTTTTCATTCTATTTGTTTTCTGTTCGAGATATTATAGACATAACCACAATCTTCATAGAATCTTCTACTGCAAAGGAGCATTCCTTGTCCTAGTTCTGAATGAAAGCATTTCTGATATGCGAAGAATTCTCATTCCTAAAGGAGAAGAAGTAATGCCCATAATCTTCTCATCATCTTGCCACTTGATAAAGGAAACAGCTAATTTTATTATTTTTATTTTTAAAAACATAGAATGTTTCATGAATTTGCCTGTCAGCATCATGCAGAGACCATGCTAATCTTTGTATCATTCCAATTTTAGTATATTTGCTGCCAAAGTGAGCTGCTAATATACTCTTAATCCATTTTTTCCCCTGGAAATCACTATCCATAGGGAATAATGTCAGAAAATAAGTTTTTTATTAGTTTAATTATTAAATTGAGCAATGATTATTTGAAATTGTATATCCCTGTGTGAAATTCAAATAATAATATTTAACTTTCATAATTCTTCCAACTTATTCACTAAAATTTTACCCTAAAACTAAATTAAATACTTTTTTTCTAGAAATTTCTCTAGTGATTCTATTCACTGGGGGAAAACATTATATAATGTGTTTTATTATACTGGACAGTGTTGTTTCTAGTCAATGAATGCTATCCGACAGGACAAATAGTTGGCACCAAAACCACTAACACATTCAGAATCTAATCTCCCCTGAATCCAGCTTGAACTCTCAAAAAGTGGTTGGGGAGTATGCTGTACTTTGTAGAAAATTCACGCTTTAAAAAAATGGACAAAAATAGTTATCTCACCTCCATTGTTAAAGACTGCTTCATACATTTTTTTCACAGTTAAGGTAACATTTATTTATTTATCTATTTATTCGAGACAGGGTCTTGCTCTGTTTCCCAGGCCAGAGTAAAGTGGTATAACCGACTCATGGTAGACTTGAATTCCTAGGTTCAAACGATCTTCCCTCCTCTGCCTCCTGAGTAGCTGGGACTACAAGTGTATGCCACCATACTTGGCTTTTTTTTTTTTTTTTTTGGGTAAAGACAGGGTCTTTCTTTTCTTTTTTTTTTTTTTTGAGACGGAGTTTAGCTCTTGTTACCCAGGCTGGAGTGCAATGGCACGACCTCGGCTCACCGCAACCTCCGCCTCCTGGGTTCAAGCAATTCTTCTGCCTCAGCCTCCCGAGCAGCTGGGACTACAGGCGTGTGCCACCATGCCCAGCTAATTTTTGTATTTTTAGTAGAGACGGGGTTTCACCATGTTGACCAGGACGGTCTCGATCTCTTGACCTCGTGATCCACCCACCTCGGCCTCCCAAAGTGCTGGGATTACAGGCGTGAGCCACCGCGCCCGGCAAGACAGGGTCTTTCTCTGTTGCTCAAGCTGGTCTTGAACTCCTGGCCTCAAGCAATCCTCCCATCTCAGCCTTCCGAAGCACTGTTATTACAGGTATTTGCCACCATGCCCAGCCATTAATACGTTAATATTTAAATTTTATAGCCATGTCAGTGTTTGGAAAATGTGTCACATGTTTCATTTTAGGCTTCCTTTATATCTCTTGTCTACATCAAAGAGAAGTAACTGAACTACTTGATTCTGTGTCAGTTTTTATCTTTTGCAATAATTTCATATTCTATACCTCACACTCTATCTCACTTTGACTTTTTCAATGTATAATACATTTTTGTTACGTTAAGATCAGTCAGGCCATGCACTGTGGCTCGTGCCTATAATCCCAGCACTTTGGGAGGCCAAGGCGGGTAGATCACCTGAGGTCAAGCTGGAGTTTGAGACCAGTCTGGCCAACATGGCAAAACCACGTCTCTACTAAAAATACAAAAATTAACCCGGCATGGTGGTGAGTGCCTGTAGTTCCAGCTACTCAGGAGGCTAAGGCAAGAGAATCACTTAAGTCCAGGCGGCGGAGGTTGCAGTGAGCCAGGATCATGCCACTGCACTCTAATCTGGGCAACAGAGCCAGACTGCATCTCAAGAAAAAAAAAAAAAAAAAGCAGTCAACGATATGACAGTAAAAATGCTTTTTATGGAATACTGTTGTTAAACCTTCATTATACTGGTTGTTAAACTTGAAAAAGATCAATAAAGCATAGTTTGTTTTTGTACTTGATAGCTGCTGTTTTAAAGGATCGTTTTATTTTATCTTATTTTATTTTTTTTATTTTTATTTTTATTTATTTATTTATTTATTTTTGAGACGAAGTTTCGCTCTTGTTGCCCAGGCTGGAGTGCAATGGTGCGATCTCGGCTCACTGCAACCTCCGCCTCCTGGGTTCAAGCAATTCTCCTGCCTCAGCCTCCTGAGTAGCTGGGACTACAGGCGCACACCACCACGCCCAGCTAATTTTTGTATTTTTAGTAGAGACGGGGTTTCACCATGTTGACCAGGATGGTCTCGATCTCTTGACCTCGTGATCCACCCGCCTCGGCCTCCCAAAGTGCTGGGATTACAG